>JZLH01S0597154.1:50002-69659 GCA_001188425.1 Eucidaris tribuloides
GACAGAGAGAGATAATTCTAGAATAGTTTACCCCAACTTGAGGAGGAGCCATTTGTTATGCATCGCAACGAAGTGCCGGAGGCTATCATGTTTTCGGGTTGTCCGTCCGTCGGCGTCCGTTACGGAGGTCCTCGTTACCGCCGGAATGAATAACTTGACGAAACCGCCCTGATGCGGGATTTGTGGCTTGCGTCAACGGTACCAAGTAGTACTTATGAGGCAGCCAATGAACTGATGCTAGATTTGGAGCTGAGAAGGTCAAAGGTCAAAGGGTCACCGGGGGCCTGTAATAATATGTCTGATATGTGGCTCGGTTACCACGCTATAACTTGAGAAGCGGCCTGTAATTGTTCATGTAACGTGGGTGAAAGTATGGTATTAATGAGGCACCTAATGAACTGATGTAGCAATTTTGGAGTTCAGATGGAGGTGCGAAGATAGGTGAAAGGGTCACCAGGACCTTAAATATTCTGATTTGGGGCTCGTGTACTCGGCGATTTACTACTTTGAGAGCCTGATGCCGGGCTGCTCCTGTCATTAGATTGTGATGTAAACTTATATGAGATTACTGTATTTATAAGGCACTAATAAACATGATTAGATTTTGGAGCTGAAAGGTCAAAGGTCAAAGTCACACAGGGCCTCCTAAAATATGTCAGATTTGGGGCTCGTTACTTGCGGATTACTTGAGAGCGACTGGTCCGGATTGTCATCGTAACCTTGGGTGAATGTATGTATTATGAGGAACCTAATGAACTAGATTAGATTTTGGAGCTGAAGAGGTCGAAGGTCAAGCAGGTCACGCGGCTAAAATATGGTCTGATTTGGAGGGCTCGTTACCACGATAACTGACGAACTAGCCAGTTGATTTTCATAGTAAGCATGGGTGAAGTATGTATTATGAGGAACCAATAAACTGATTAGATTTTGGAGGCTGAAAGATCAAAGGTCAAAAGGTCAAGCAGGCCTTAACAAATGTCTGATTTGGGCTCATTACGTGATAATTTGATGTATGAACTTCTTCGCGATTTTGATGTAGCTTAGGAGAACGTATCTACATATACAGGCACCAATTTACTGCATTCGATATTGGAGTGTGAAAGGTCAGAGGTCAGAAGGGTCACAAGGCCCATGTTTGAATTGAGCTCATTGTCACGATAAATTTAATGAAACTGTCTAAATGGTCAACGAGTCACATAGGCTTTAGTGCTTATTCATTCTATTGGTCTTGGCTAACCATGGTAACTTGAAGCTTCTTCAAAGTAATCATTGGATGGGAGTGCAGACTGCTGGAGGCATACCCATCGACTAGGCTACAGGACGGCTGCGCGCGCGAGTCGACTGCATAGTTAGAATGAGTCAAGCGTTTACTACAAGATTTTCACGGAGAATCCTTGCAAAGTTTACTTGATTCTAGATTAGTTTTGCAGCCCAAATGAGGACACCGCAATCATGTCAGTTTACCCTTTAAATAAAAAAAAAAAATCAGTTCTTTCGTCAGCGCTAATTTCTTGAACAAGTTGTTCATTGGCATACAAGTCTTGTTACGTTGTAAGATAGTTGACAGCTATTCAACAATCGCAGATGTGAGGTATGAGAAGGACGTGTGCCCTCCTCATTCACTCTTTGACGCAATCCGGCCCAGGAGTAATCAGCCGGGAAGACGGTCCCGGCGCTGTCCAGTGTTGACATGGCCATTCAGGAGGGATGTTCACACTACATTCTAGCAGTCCTGTTCAGACTTGTTCATTCTTGTAAACATGTTGCTAAACAGTTAATAAAATTGAAAGTAAGTTCATCGAAAAAGGCCTGGCAATTTGAGATCATGGTCACCATTTTTATATTAAACTAGAAGTGTCGATTCCAGACGTAGATTGTTGGAAAAAAATGAAGTAATTCAGATGTCATTTGGTTCATTCAGATAAAAAACCCGCGTGCAGTTAAGGATTTTTGTTTTATTTAGCATTTTATCTGTTATTGTGTGAGGTATTTTTTTTTGGAGGGGGGGGTAAATGAGTGGTAGGGGAGGGCGGGCTTCACAATTAATAGTTTCATTATTCATAAGTCTAGTTTAGTTTATGGCTTTCAGCAATTGCTATCTCTATTGTGTATTTTCGATAATCAAACATGACATCAGTGAAAAGCTTCATAAAATGAAGAACTGCAATTGCATACGATTTTTAAATGACAAAGCAGTACATTAGACTCTGTGAGGGTTGCTGAATGTTTGAGAGAAGGTCACAAGCATTGGGAATCGAGGGTGATATCTGTGAATACTTAATCGTGAAAGGTTGTTTTACTGACCATGTAGAACCTGTTTTTGGTCATGAAACATGTGGTCTTCAATGAATGTGGCACTTTTTTGTCTGGGTTTTTGCAAATATTGATTGTTAAAATGTGTGGTACCTTATTTTTGTGTTGCTCTTAATTTGAATATGTTTGCATGATTAGATACTGGGTGATGGTTAATAATAGTGTTTTAAAGCATTTGTAATTTAGATTATATATAAAGCAATTTGTTTTTGGTGACTTGGGCCTACTCCGATCCACAAAACAGTGTCACATCAAGTAGGGCTGGGGAGTTGGAGGATAAGCCGGACACGCTGATTTTATTTTTTTTTTTCTGGGATATGTTAACCCCAAAAACGTAATTTTCAAATGAGTGCAATAACTAGTATTCATTCATGAGAAGTGCAGATTTAGGGCAGGGAACAATAAATGCTGCGTACCGGCCGTGTTCTGTTGCAAATCCGCACATAGTTCGACCGAGGAGCGCGTACTGCGCCGTTCTAGGACGCGCGGTGTGCCCGGCGTACTGCAACCCGTCCGGAAATGACAACCTCTCCATGATATTCACCTTGTTATGTATTCCACGAGAGTTTAACTGAGATGATGGTTTGAAGAACATTATCAACATAATTGATCGCCTGTATAGGTAGGGCTCTGAAATATTTTGTACATTATTGGTACAATGGTGCTTATTTGGCAGAAAAGTTTGTCTCTTGTAAATTGTGCGTTTGAACTATATGATGAGCCTGCTAAGTCTCCTCGCCAGATTGTTTGCCAGAGGAAGTTGCCTAAAATTGACCCGCACTCTTCTGCTACTGCCGAGAGCACGCAGTAGCAGGGAAAGTTCTTGAACATATTGCCTGTATAATAAATTACAGATATTTATCCGGCATTGGTGGTGCATATGTAAGATTGATAACGTTATCTCCCCGGGGTAGCGCTAGATGAAAATCTCGCCTGATGAACATGGTTAATGTTGGTAGCTCCGCTGATGAATCGCAGTTTTAAAATAATGCATGGTCAATAACATGCTTAGAGCTACTTGTGTTTCCCTCCGTTCTTGTGTCTTGCGGGCCCTCCCCGTAACGTCTCCGCTTCCGCCACCACCGTCCTCTCATTGAGCCGTGGATGTCCCCACCCTCACCAATGTGCCCCGCACCGCACATCTGATTTATATGCCTGTCTCGTGCTCTCCACTGGTGGTGAGGTCGGTTGACTGTGGCTGGTTGGTATATTATCGGGTGGCGGTATGAGGGTGCGCAGGGTTGTCTGTTTCACAGTGGCCCGGGATGAACATGATGGGGCGTTGATGGGGAATTAGTTTTGCAAGTGAAATCCAGTCGACGGTAGTAGAGATGGACCAGAGTTTTGGGAAGTCAACATAATTTGCCATTTAACAAAAAAAAATTGACTGGCTATCTCAATGACAGAGCTGCCAACGATACATGTTTTGGTGGATCGATATTCGATATGTTATTTCATCATCAAATAGTAACGAAAATATGATTTTTTTCTCCATTGAATTTGATAAATCAAACATGTGTAAAAGTGGGTGTAACTTACCAATATTTGTACTCAAAATATGTTTTCAACCTTAAAATATTGATATTTACTATGCATTCAGTATGTTTTTGGTCAGCAAAGGGTTGGCAGCTCTGCAATGCAGTGTCACAACAGGGGTCCAAATTACAGTCTGTAAAGCATGGATTGAAATACTATTTGGTAAAGACTGCATTCGTGCTTTTATTTACTGAATATGAAAATAAAAATAGTGAGGCTTGGAAAGCTTAGAATAGAGTTTCTTAGTATTGCTAGAACATAATGATAGTGTTGAAAGTATCAACACTAGGATGGCAAACTAACGCAAATTAATGAAAACCAACAGGAAAACATGAATAACAATGATGTAAATGTACAGGTAAACCTGGAACCATATTTTAGATATATGAAGGGCTTTACTTTGGTTATCTGTTCACCAAAAATTCTGAAAGCAGATTAGATTCAAGTGATGTTTTGTGAGTGCATGTTTTCCATACCATGGTAATTATTACTCTAGTATTTTAATGGCAAGTTTCATAAAGCATCCCTGGAATTAGAATACTTGTGTTATAGTTGTTGAAAGGATACACAACTCATACGCCTGTCCAATTATTTTAAGCAGTTTTAGGGTATGAATGTTTCTAGTCATGGTAGATTACATGATTCTAAAATGACACAGCAGGTATGCATCAAATTACATTAATGATTGGGTTTTTGTTCCTTATTTCAATTTGATTTGTCTTTTCCTCCATAATATCCAGCTTTGTCTTGTACTCTTAAAGTTTACTTTGTTTGGTAGGTTTGCTAATGTCCTGTTAATTATTAATATTGTATGCATTCATTTTAATAATCTTCATCGGTGTTTAATTTTTTTCATTATAACAGCACAAATATAAGCATGTTTGGACTATTAAAATTGTCGTAAAGAATTGCCTCTTTCCTTTATAATTTATTGATTTACAATGTTGGAAATGGCTTATCCTCCACCCTGAAGGGCTGTTTGGGTTTGTTCTATGTGTAGTTAATTCATGTTTGTAGTTTGATTTATTGGTACAAGGGGAAAATGATCACTCAAGTGCAGTGGCTTGGCAAATTAAAGATACACAATAAACTGACATGGCCATTTCCCCCCTTTTCTTCCTTTTGCATCTACCATTTCTGGGTTTTAATTTTATTTATTTAGTTAGGTCTCTTTGGATACTGTTCTCTGATAGGGAGAGAAACAAAAGGTTGCAGTGGTAGGTGGTGAGCATAGAACCTGGAAATCGCAGGGAGTGCTGAGGTATATCGATCAAAGTGGTAACGATAATTCCCATTCACGCTGGTTAATTTTGATGAATGTAATTAATCTTAATTTAATGGCAAGGTTTTATACAGTTGATATGCAAACAAGCATGTTATGTTATTTCTTCACATCGATGTGATGCACATCCAATTGATTTACTATTATAAACCACATATATTTGCTATTTTTTTAATTCTGTTGATTTGTTGTTGTTGTTATTTCTGCATCATAAACAATGCAACTACGATTAATATACATTATATAAAACATAAAGAAAGTGTGATTTAACATCGTGTAACAAAAACGGTTGAGAAGCCCATATCAGATTCATTATACACAAAATGATTTCGTGTCTTCCATGGGTTCCAGATTTTAGCCTAATGGAAATATTATGTAAATAACTGAAAATTGTGTGTAAGTAATACAAAGCAGATTCAACCGATGTGCCCATGCCCACCCCTACCGTCACAACTTACATCCAATTGTGCACCGATCAAATTCTTACGACAGTAAACAAATTAAATTAAGGGTACCATTGGATTATCAACTTATATAGATCAAAATGTATTGTATGAAGCATACTCGTATAAGATCCCAGTGCATAAATGAATGGATTAAAAAGTGGGTTTGGGTAACAGAAGTAAGCTTTGTTCTGTGGTTGTGGTAGTTGGAATTGAACTTCAAATGTATACTTGATAGATTTACTTTTAAAGTCCTGGTTGTCATATATGGCATTACTCTGGGTAAAACAGTGAAAAAGCACTAAAATTGTACTAATGCCTTCTTAATTTTGAAATTAAGATTTGTGATTACTGGGGCATAAAGATTGTGGTACTTTTTGAAATGCTTTATCATAGAGAGTTGAAGTATAAGAGTCTTTATCTAGATCTGTAACAGAATAATAGCATTGAAACAGCTAGTTAGGCTGAATTGAATCTGTATTCTTTACTGCACGTAGCCACTATTGTTTTTGGTGGCCATTTTGTTGTTACTCATCTCAAGTACTGGGCAATTTAATGAACCTGACTGTATGCCGAAAGCTGTCACACGCGATACGGCGTTGTGCGAGAAGTTAGAGCGTTCGCTATGCTCAGCTTCTTTTGAACAGTTCACCAAGATCTACGTTGGTCGACCAGATCCAAAATCATCCAAAGTATGTTTCATTCGGCAGCTTTAGTGACAAGTGTAGAGCATTCCAATTGTTGGAAAGTTTTGACATATTGAGAAGTGTTTTAGTCCTTCTGAATGTACTTAAAAAATGAAGATATCTCGTCGATAGAATGGTCATTGTATAGTCTCGTGTGTGGTGAAAGTATACAGCTGCGTATAGAAAAATAGACACTTAGAAAGCAAACATTATATAATAAAAATTTTGTGATCTTGAGATTATTTTTTTATATTGAATATTTTACCCAGGAAAAAAAAAACCTTTAAGCTTTTCTGATGACAAGCTGTTGGTATTGAAAGTATTAACGCATGAGTGAGACAGCACCCACTTTTAATCAATTGGTAAGAATAATCGCATTTGGCACACAGATTGTTTTTGCGTATAGTCAATGTTCTAATGCCTTGCAGACCAAGGCTGGCAGAGCTCTCATTGATGTCACAAGTATTCTAATCCTTGCATGTCAGAAGAAGACTAAATATCAATTTTGTGACAAAAAAGTAAAAATAAAGCAAATGACTCACGCAGTACACAAACTCTAAAATAGAAGAAATGTATGGTTTCCAAGATGAACTGTGAATTGGAAAAAAAATGAACATTCTTTATGGGGTGGGTTGTAGTCTGAATAGATTGCTTCATTTTTTGCTTTCTCATGTGATGTGGGCATGTAAGTTTTGTGCAAAGAAGAGAAAAATGAAGCAATGATTAAAAGCAAACCACCGCCCCCCCCCAATAAAAAGAAGAAGACTGTCATTCATATTTTTTTTTTCAATTACGTCAGTTTCATACTGCAAACGTGCTATGTCTTCTTGTAGAATCAATTCGCTTCAGTTTTTTAACCTTTTTTATCACAAGAATTGAATATTAGCTCTTTTCTGAACCATGCTGAGCGATTAATATACTTTGACATCAGTTGAAAGCGTTCCGGCAGCAGCCGGATCTATGAGTCATTAAACATTGACTATAAAGAAACAATTTTGTGGCGTAATGCCATTTTTGACCATTGCAGCAAAAGTGGGTTGTGCTCACTCATCGTGAAATACTTTCATATATGCAACAGGCATCAGATAGCTTAGGGTCCAAAGTTATAATATTCCTATCAAAAAATAATGCTCTAGATCATGGGAAATTGTTTGTGTAATATTTTTTTTTCTAAGTGTCTGCTTTTTTTTTTTGATACACACTGAACTGTATTGGTAGGTGTCAGCTACAGTGAATTTGCTTTGTGTCACCCACCGAAAGAGGTTTGTGAGTGAGCTTCTCTATGCTGTGTGTGCATGTGTTGTGTGTGATGTGTGTGTGTGTGTGTGGTGTGTGTGTGTGTGTGTGATGTGTGTGTGTGTTGATGTGTTCTGATTGCTCAAAACCTGATAAAGCTAGGCTAAGGGCTTACAAACTTAAACACAGAAATTGTGTGATTAATTAATTATGGTTAATTTATGCAAATTTTATTTGGAATCCACAAATCATGGTAGCTTTTCACATTAATTTTGTTTGTTTTATCATGTAAGGCTTGGTGGGGCCTTCCACACTACAGCCCAAATTATAGAATGATGAAGTTTTTAATAATGATAATTATGCAAATTTATTTAAAATCCCGCCACAAAAAAGACAAAAGATATTTACTACCTCCTTAATTTGCTCCGTGGAGTTTGAATTCTGTCCATTTTATCTGATATGGCTTTGTTGATCCTCTATGCCACTAGTGTCTGATAATGGTAAACTGAACGCCCTGAAATAAATTGCAAATCAACAATTTCTCCTTATTGGAGGTGTCTACTTCGCATTTCAGGCTCTACGGACTATTCACAGGTTTTAGGCTTACAAGACGAGTCCATGGTGCTCGAAGTGTATCATCAGGCAAAATGTAAGTATGCATGAGAGGTTGTAGTTCCGGACAGGTTGAGTACCCAGACATGAAGCCGCACGTTACCAACAGCGTTTACGCATCAGGCCATACGCTGCCAACATTCCGATTTTGGCGAATTTTTCCGATTGATTTTTAACGCTCAATCGAATTCGATTTTTTAAAATCATATATTCTGATTTTTGGAATGTTCTGAAATTATTAACGAAGTATCATAACAGGCTGGAGCAAAGGTACATGCCCATTCGCATGTATTGTGGTAAGGCATTGTGATTTCGCAAATTATTTTTTTCCGTAGTACATGTTTAAGCCTAACCTGTAAATGTATTAGTCTTTTTGTTTTAGACACCTTTCACACCGTATCCTGCAATGTAGGCTAGGATGCCACCCAACAGCGGTGCCCTCGCGATTGCATTCACAATGGTACTGTGCCCCTCATGGAGTCTTGCCTGTATAAAAAAATTACACTACCAGCCTGGATAAACTTTCTAGCACGTGTGTTATGTTATGTGTGTTTATGTGTGTGGTGAGTGTGATTGTTTACTGCTCACAGTACGTGCGTGCATGTGTTTATACCGTTCCTCCTACGCAAGTGGAGTAAAGATATGAAGATTAGCTTGTGAAAATTTGACATGCAAAGTGAGTAATGTAGAGAGTAAGTAGGAATTTTACATGAGAACCTAGAATGCAGCCTTGCAAGCACTAGATGCGCATTTTTAGGTTGTACCAAGCCGCCAGTCCCACACACAACTGATTTATGTAGTGTAGACACAACCCACAACATCCTGAACGTGTACTGCCTATAAACAATTTTCAAGGGTCTACCGACCTAGACCTGTCATTTTCAGAGGTCTACTGATTGATTTCTTTTCATAGTATATATATTATTTCTAGAAACTTAAATGTTTTATTCTTTTGAAATACAACTATATATTATTTCTAGAAACCTTAAATGTTTATTTTTCAAAATCAAATCCTTCAACACAGGGAAAAAAATACAATTTTCTTTTCGGGGGCTACTTTTCACCGTTTCAGTGCTTTCCAGATATTCTTTTGTATTGACCCTATGGTCATTTTCGGGGGCTCTTTTACACATTTTGGGGGCTCTTTTCGCCATTTCGGGGGCTAAATCGCCCGCAGCCCCCGTGTATTTTTTCCCCTGCTTCAACACTCACTGTTTGAAAGTTTCATCAAGAAAAGCCAGGATAATCCTTCATCACTGACTGACTTGCATCAGACATTTCATTATTAAACCTCAAAGCCTAATGCACTCTGGTTCATATACTAACGTTAGATGTAATGTTAGGATTTAAATTATGGTGAAAAAGATGAAGAATTTAAGGGAAATCTGATTGTGTTGTGTGTGTGTTTTAGATCTATTTTGGGGGATCAAATAAGTCTGAAAAATTGCTTTTGAAGTTAAGGAAAAGGCCCTTTTTACATATCGTAAATACAAAAGGTTCTTACCGTGGGAGGGGGGACACCCCCTCCCACACCCTCCCCCCGCTCGGGCGCTCCGCGTCCTCGTAGCTTCGATACTAATTTTTTATTATCAAAGGTTGGCAGGTATGATCAGGGAACTATCGCACAAAGTTGCAAACAAAACCCTGGGACGCAGCATCTATTTTTCTTCCCATAAATCTTGATTTTTCATTGAAATACTAATATTGATCATTTTAAAATTTCGTTGTTTGTCCAGATATCGTGAAGAATGCAAAAAATAAAGTGTCTGGTTACTCAACTCCCCACCCTACATGTATGGGGTGATTCCATGCTGAAAATGTTCTCATATCCGGGTCTTTTTCAATCTCCTGACTATGATTGAGATATATTTTGTAGTATTGTGGGAAGGTTTAAAAACATGTCGGCCTTGAATGCTCTCTATGGGCACAATAGAGAGGTTGCATGAGCTCAGTTGAGCGTTGTGTCCCCTGGGGCTCTTGTTCAGTGTGTAAAATGTCTTTCGGATTAAAAGGGCAGTGATATGATTTGGAGAAATAAAAATTGCTGATAGAACCAAACTGGTTGAAAGATACACCAGCTAGAGTGGATCTCCTGGCTGGAAGGCTTTGTCTTCTGTTTGTGTCCTTACACTAAGCAGAATCAAGCGTGAACAAACCAGCAGTTATTTTTCTTGAGGCCCAAGAGAATTAAATCCCATAGAAAGCTCACAACAGATTTGTCTGTCATAAGGCATACTGATGGAAGTTATTTTAAAATAAGTCAACTTTGACCACAAAATTTCACAGTAGAATCCTTGCACATGCACAGTTTACTTGATTCTAGAATAGGTTTACTCCAGGTTGTTGACTACCCCCAATCATGTCATTTACTTAAGCCTGGAATTTTGAGTGTTTGCGTCAGGGAAGTATCAGTGAACTTTTTTTTCATGAAATGTTGCGTAATGATTTATACGATGCTTGTGCTCTTATTTTCCGACATCAGCATCACTAACCTGAAATACTGGGGGAGGAGTGAACCCATCATCTCCAAGACGTTACAGCTTCTCAACGACCTGTCCGTCGGCTACAGCAGCGTCCGAAAACTGGTGAAACTCGAGGCAGTGCAATTCATGCTAGCAAACCACACAGTAAGTGCACAGATGTTGTGATGAAGGTATAGTATCCATTTAAGCCATACAGTACCAGCTATTGAAAGTCCTGTTTAACTTACATATCAGTTAGGTGCCTTTGTGACTGAGAGTTTTTAACCAGGGAAAAAATTAAAATTTTCGTTTCGGGGGCTTCTTTTCCCGTTTCAGTGCATTCCAATAATCTTTTGTATTGAACCCTATGACAATTTACTGGGGCTTTTTTGGCATTTTGTGGGCAAAATTGTCCCGTGGCCCTGTGTATTTTTTCTGTGGTTTTAACAGTGTTAACAAGAAAATGAAATTGCTTCGATTCAATTTCAGTTTGTGATGATGTTTATAAAGTTTGAACCATAGCTGATGTAAATTTATATGTGATACAATGACTTGTTAAACCATATTTGGTGATCCGCGTAAACGCGGATCACCATAGATGTTGTACGAAATTTTTTTCTATGTTTCTTTGTTTATTTATGTTTCTTTCTGGTCACTTTTTGTTCCGACGATAACTCAAGAACGATAGCGTTAATAATCATGTAACTTTGCATAGTTATGACTCATGTTAATACCTCGGCATGGTAACCCAGTCAATGTGATAGAGCATCTATGACGTCATTTGTGACGTCATTTGTAAAAAAGCTAGACTTAACCTACATTTGCGATATCTCGAGCCGGCGGTCGAATAAAACAACCAAACTTGGGAAAGGTCAAGTTAAGGTCATGGGTCATCTTTTGGTCTAAACCACGTGCGCGTGCGCGTCTTCACGTGCGTGTACGGGAGCGTCAAAAATTAAAAATGCTCCAAATGACTTCTTATTAACGGTACCATATGTTTCAGGTCATTTGGAGCATTTTAGTGCGCGCGCGTACGCGCGCGTTTTTTTCGCGCGCACCCCATTCCCGACAAAATATCGTCGTTTTTTCGATGGATTTGGATTTCTGACTGAATTCTCCATCAATTAGAAGCCTTTCCCGACAACTAGGACGCAAAATATCGCTTACAGGTCAAAAAACGTAAATGCGCGCGCATTGCGCGCATAGTGAATAATAGGCATTTTTAAATCACTCATAACTCTCTAGAATTAACGGTGACCCCTACTTTTTATTGCTTATTCTGATAGACTATGATGCGTAGATAGCATTTCAGGCATCGCTTTCATGCTTCAGTGTTGTGACGTCATCTATGACGTAACAAAGAAAAATCGTATTTCGGGCATATCTCATGACTGGAGTCGAGTAACATCACCAAATCTGGTACACAGTAACTTCAGGTCAAATGTCATCATGTGTGTTTTATCACATGCGTGCAGGCGTCACGACGAACGCGTACGCGTACGTTTTAAAATTAAGTCTTAAATCAGTCATTTTTCTCGAGAATAAACGATGACCCCTACCTTGTATTGTTCATTCTGATCGCGTATGATCCGTAGATAACCTTTCAGAGACTGCTTTACATGCAGAATACTTGTGACGTCATCTGTGACGTCACAAAGAAAAAAATCGTATTTCGCGCATATCTCATGAGTGGAATCGAGTAAGATAATCAAAGTTGGTACACAGTCACTTCAGGACAAAGGTCATCACTGGTCCTAATCATAACCGTCCATTCGTCGCGACGAATGCGTACGTGCACGTCGAATTTTGAATTGATGTTTGATGGAGAATGTAAGGCGATGAGGGACATATTTCAGCAAGCAATGATACTTGATATAGATTGTTTGCCACATTTTTTTCTTAGATTAAATGAACGCAGCGTTTACGCGGATCACCAATTCGTCTTAGTGACGAATTAAAATCTAGTGTGGATTGTATTGCCTTCATATGAATGTATGTCAATCAATCTTATATTTGTATAATGTTAGAAGAGGAGATATTCTACTACGCTGTTATTGAACCATTATATTCGGAGTAATCTGTTTAAAAATGTACCCATCCTCCTTTTCACTCGCAGAGCAATCATTTTCCTTTTCTCGGTGCCAACGGTACGTTATCTGTCCATGACATGAGGTGTCGGTCAACGTTCTATACAGCTCTGGGGCGGTTGCTCCTGGTGGATTTAGGGGAAGATGAGGATCGGTTCGAGACCTTTATGGTGCCCCTCACCACGGCATTCCAGTTTGTGGGCACGCAGCTTTCTAATGCAAAGACTGGGTCATCTGTGTGGAATGAAACAGAGACGAAGGTGAGACTATGAGAGGTCTTAAAACAAAATGTAGACTGAGTCTAAATGCTTTTAACTTGGCTGACGTAAAATATCTTCAGTTCTTTTTTTTTTCTTTGACAGACCATCGTTTTGATTGTTTTCTGTTATGATAAGAAATACATAAAACATACCCCCAAATCTATTGTTTTATCCCTTTTGCAGTGTGGATGTATTTTCACTTGCCCAGCATACACAGAAAGTAGTGATTTAATAAGTTTATGTGCATTTTCATGTCTCTGCTTTAAAATTTAGGGAGAGGCATGGTTTTGGGGTTATCTTTTAGTCTGTTCTTACATTGGTTAAACTTTTAAACTGAGATATTTCAAGAAAATCATGGCAGAAATTCATACAGATTTGAACATCACAATCGGTTATGTCCCCTCTGAGCGAAGTTTGCAAAGGGACTGTGAAATGGGCACTGTTTGTGTGTATGTGTGTTCAAAATTAGAATTCGGTTCTTTTCTATTATTTCTTAAACTACTTTATATTATCATCACTCAGATTGATAAAATTAGGTAAGGGCTTCCAAATTCCTACATAGAATTGTGTAATTCATTCACTTTTGAAAAGCTCAGTACAAAAACAGAAACTACGTGTATTACATGCCCAGTGTCACAACTGTTAGCACTTTGAAATAAATTAACCAGCTAAATAAAATTCATTTGCAGGTTCTGCGACAACTCCCACTGAGGAGTTTGGCAATATTTCTAGGTAAAATATATCTGACTTGTCCTCCAGGGAGAAGTCCACCAGGGTAGTTGTCCCTTGGAGGAGCTGTCCTCCAGGGGAGTTGTCCTCCAAGGGAACCATCCTCCAAGGGAGCCATCCTCCAGGGAGAAGTCCTCTGAAGGAGTTGTCCTCTGGGAGTCGTCCCTGTTACAGTTGTCTTGATGCATCATCAGCACTGTTGACCTTTTCACATCATACCTCTCAAATTCTTCTTTCAGAGAACGCTGATTGGCCTGGCAAGAGATATCCGAGGGATTGCCTTTGCCTTCAACACGAAAACCAGTTACATGATGCTGTTTGACTGGATGTATCCTTTTGTTGGCATCTTACAGTCAACCTCAACTGTAGTTATCAGGGGGAGGGGGGGGGGGGTAGATGACAAGGGGGTAGGAGGATGGCATGTCCAAACACCCCCAACACCAAAGATTTGTGCTACAGCTGCCACATTCTAGATCATGAAATTAGTTTATTACTAGTATTGATTGATTGATTGGTTGATTGATTTTTTGATACATAAATACCATTTATCAATACTTAGAAGAATGTCTAACATTACCCACATTGACCCGAATGACAAGACAGCATGGAGGAGAACCATCAAGGAAATGTACTGTCCAACTCCACAGATTGGAAAACAGACTTAAATGATGATGATGAGATTCACTATTCTACTGATCACTTTATTCCTCAATTGTTGACGCTTATGAAGCAACTAACATACATTTGCGCACAACATTTGAATTTCAGGGACAGTGATTTTCCGCGATAACGGAAAACGGATCACAACTTGACACGGAAAATGAGTTTTGAAACGGAAAATCACAGAAAACCTCTTTTTTCTCCAAATTTTGTCTTTTTGAAAGGAAAAAACACAAAACTCAGAACAAAAATTATAAAAAGTTGACACAAAAACACAGAAACAGTGAGAAATATTTGTTTCCAGTTTTATGAAAATGGAATTGTCATTTTTTACATGTATACAAAGTCTATGGTAAAACGGAATTTCCTTTTTTCAGATAAGTTGAAACGGAATTCCAGATTTTTGGAAACGAAAAAGGCCTTTTCTTGAAACGGAAAATCACTGTCCCTATGAATTGTATCATAACCCTTATAGAAATTTGACCCATATGAAGATTCACAACAAATTTGAGTGTCACAGTGATTTCTGATAATAATTGTACTGCAAAATGGAAATATTTTGAGTGCGAAAGTTTGACAGCAATAACCATAGTCACTTGCTTCTTGTGTTATTGTGTCCTACATTGAGGACAGCTTCCTATCTTGCTATATTCCTTGACTGACCTTTGACCTGCCCAGTTACCCATCATATACCCCAGTTCTGCTGAGTGCGGTAGAGCTGTGGTATCATGATCCATCAGTCACCACACCGATCCTAAAGCTGATGGCAGAACTGGTCCAGAACCGATCCCAGAGGTTACAGTTTGACGTGTCATCGCCCAACGGCATCCTGCTCTTCAGAGAAACCAGCAAGATGATGGTTTCCTATGGTAAGCCCTCGGCCAACTTGTCATGACTGCTTGGGTAGTAGATTATCAACTAAGCAGAGGTGCTGTGGCGAGATTGGTAAGGCACATGCCTGATAATCTAGAGGTCTCGAGTTCGAGTCCGACTCCCGCCCGGCATTAATGTCCTTCACCAAGACATTTTTAATCTGCTTTGCTGCTCTCCACCCAGGTGTATAAATGGGTACCCTGGTCGGGTCATTTATAGCTTCAAGCGCGTAACAGCTGCTTAGCTTAAATGTACCTGTCATGACCATGGGGTAATAATACACAGCGCATCAGGACGTGCGATAAGCTACGTGTTATGCGCTATACAAGAACGTGTTATTATTATTATTATCATTATTATTATTAAGCAAATCTGCTACTTCATTTTATCAGTGGAACTGTGTTGCATTGAAGACCAAAGGTTCAGAGACCAAGCTAAAATGCAACTTATCCATAGGGTTTGTACAGGTGACTCAGACCGAGACCGAGACCAAGGCCACCAGAAATTGGCCTCAAGGCCGGCCTTGGATACAACACTGGTGATACTTGTGTGTAACAGCTCTCTTTTGTGTTATTTGATGTACAAAATTATGTTTGTATCTAAAAGTAAGAAGGAATATCCAAAGCAAATATTATTTTTCTTACTGTGTTTCATATTTAAAGGCAGGGGATCTCTTTTGCATGCCTAAAGATTAACATTGTGTAAAATACAATGGCATTTAGAAGAAAATGCCATTTAGGAACCTTTACCAAAATATAGGAGCAATAAACTGAGTTTTAGTGGAATTATAGTGACCATTTGACTCAGATTTGATTTTTTTTTCTCGCGAGAAAAAAATTCCTACCATAGAAAGTACACTAAACGGCTATTGTTTTCTTTTGCATTTTTCAAATTCTAGGCTATCACTGACCCCCAGATTTCACAGACATGTCCTTCATCACTAGCCTAAGGGCATGGGTTATCTTTTCCTGGTCTGCTGGGATATTTGCAAATGAAATCCACTGCCTTTAAAGCTAATGATTATTTGGTATAGTCATTTTTAATTGCAGTTTCACTGATGTGATTAGGCTTCATTAATTGTTTTTTTTAAGTGTTGCTAACAACAACAAAAAAGATGGAGGGGTATCTCACTCACTTGTGTAAACATTGCTTGAAATTATTCTAATATGACTGTTCCTAGTCTCCATAAATTTTAAATTATCGTAGTGGAAAACTTCAAATATAATTACAGCACAGTTATAACACAAAGGGAAGATGAAATAACAAATTTGCTAAAGAAATGCTTTTAACTGAATGAAAGAGGATCAGGGCTGGATTAAGTAAGGGGTTTTTATTGGAGAATCTGTGTTATAAATCTGTGTTGGGTCATGGCCACTTGCCCTCACTATACATGTTATTATACTTTTCTCTTTTCAGGTTCAAGGTTACTCACATTGCGTGACATTCCAAAGGATCGGATCTACCAGATGAAATATCCTTGACAGCATTCATTTCTTTTCATTTACCCAAAAGTCAGAAGTAGCAAACATGAATAATTTTGCCTGATAACAGTGGAATAAGTAATGTGCTCGTGAAATTCTGTAACTGTAATTGTATAATCATTATAATCCTTTCGGCTTGGAGTTTTTGAGAACTTCGTTTCATTTAGGATAGCTCTCTACGTTAATTTTTCCAGCTTTTCATGATTTATATTTGTACATAAAATGAATGAGTCATGCCTGAACCTTGGATCGATATATTTCTCATCAAATATGAGTGAATGTAGCAACGCTGTAAATTTTTATAGTAGATGCATTTTGTCGAGAATGATTTCTTTTTCCGCATTTTGATATAGTAAATTTTTCCATGTTGACTGTAGATTCTTAATAGGTAAAAGGACCTGAAATTAAGGAAAAGGGGAAATTTCTCCTGTGAAAAGATGACAGGGTAGTGCATGTTATGTAAACTTTAAATGCAAGTATAAAAATTTACATTCAGCGCTCATTCAGCTCATCATATGTATTCATGAATTCCTTAACTTGTGTCTGTGTACATTGAAAGGCATCTCGGTATGTTTCTCAATGCTGAAAGCTGCCCTGTCAGGTAGCTATGTTAATTTTGGTGTATTCCGTCTCTATGGCGACAGTGCCCTCGATGAGGCCCTGGGGATGTTTATCAAGTTGCTTCTGTCCATCCCTCTCAGTAACCTCCTGGTAAGTCATGTTTCTGTTGCCCCTCCCCCTTATATGTCTCCGCCACAAAGTGGTGCCGAAGGCATCTTATTTTGAGACCAACTTTGCAAAGATTAGGTGTACCATTGCAAAGTTATGCAACATTTTCAATATCTTATGGAAATTGGGTTTCCTTCCAAGATTAATAAAACTTCATTATTTTACCTCCTGATCACTACAGATTGTTATTGTTATTATTATATTTTTTAGACTTCAAATAATCAGACAATAGTCTAAATTGATCTGAGTTGAGAAGAAAACAACATCAAAGAAATTATTCACAAATGAAAGGTATGAATTTAGCAAAATAATATCCATTAGGAAAGGGCTGCCTGTTGCAACTTTTGGCACTATGCACTTGTTAAGCATGATATAGGAATATTTCTGGCTAATTTCATGATTCCCCAAGCTAAGTTATGATATGCGTATATTTGAATAAGTACTCAGTAATAATTAATCTAATTAATTTACAGAAATTTAATGATGCCTTCTTGTGGAGGATATTAAAATTGATACACATGCCAAATTTGGCGCTCGTTGCACCGTTAACAGTCATCCAAAGGGGGGGGGGGGAATCATGTCGCCACTCTCACCCTCAGTCTTTTATACCTTTAAAAAATAGATTAACAGAATATGTTCTAACTTCCAACACTAGATTTATAAAAATGTTCTGAATCCCCTGAATTCAAGATTCCATCTACATGTGAAATATCAGTTTGGTACTTAAAGGATTAATGTCTAGTGAAACTTGTTTCAATCTTCATCTCTTCTGCCTGCAGGATTACCCCAAGCTGAGTGGGTCATACTATGCCTTGCTGGAATGCCTGGCTCAGGATCACATGGGTTTCATCAGTAGTCTGGAGCCACAAGTCTTCCTGCATGTCCTGTCATCAGTATCAGAGGGACTGACAGCATTGGGTAAGGGATATTTCATAATTTAAGGCAAATACATTGATTGGAAGTCTAATTGTAAAATTCCCGGCCAACCTGGAAATCAGGGAAAACCTGGAATGTTGCCTCTCTCATTTCTAGTCAGAGAAAAGTCAGGGAATTTGAAAATAATCCCTCAAATCAAGGAAATATCGGACAATTTTGTTTCTTTAGTGCTCCAACTTTCTCGCCTCGTGTTCATACCATGGACACTAGGCGAAATTGAAATGGGGGAAGCAAGAAGTAGGGCAAAATGATAATCCTGGAATTTTTAACCTCCATCAGGGAAAAATTAGGAAATTTTGTTTCCATAAAATGCTGTGTAACCCTGTTAATTTGAAGTACATGTGAAAATCACTAAATGTAATTAGAAAGTCTACATGTGCCTAAGTTGAAAATATCCACTGTCTGATACTCCCTAATCCCTTTTCTGGAAGGTGCATTTCCTTAGTGGCCTCATTTTTTTGAAAAGTGGGAATCATCTAGTCTAAAACATAAATTTGTTGGTTGAGCTCAGAGTTGGGCAAGACAAGTCAGGCCCAATATTTCCCAACTCCCACAAGATCGATGAATTTTGTGTTGGACTTTCATAACAACAAAAAAGTATTATTATCATGGGGCATGAACAAATCCATGTACAGTCAAACCTGTCTATAGCGGCCACCCAAGGGAAACAGAAAAAGTGGCCGCTATAGACAGGTTGGCGGCCATTTTGAAATTTAAGCACAATACAGTACGCACAATACGATGTACGTATCCCCTGCATGTAAACACATATGCACACACGAACGTGTTACCTGACACAGTTTTGCTTACCTGAAAATTGTCAGACATGGTAACGGCATTATCTGCATGATATTTCCGTAAAATATTATTCAAACCACCCACCTTTCAAGTTAAAAGTCGGCTTGAGCAGGTATTCTTCCCGAAAGTGACAAATTCCATGCAGCTAAAAGAGCAATCACTGCACGGCCTTCTATACCATCAATCAAGATTATCACGTACGTACGTGTACAGTCGGTCTGGAGTAGTGCCAATTTCACTGTGTGAGGGCGTTCTACATGTTGTACACGTAGATAGATCGTACATTAGAACTTCAATTACTGAAAGATTTTTTTTTTTTCTGCCAGCATGTGTTCCGCATTGTTACAATTTTAGAATAAAATTGCCATGGTAAAATTGTGTGAAGCTGTGTTTATCTTTTCACCATGCATGTCCATTTTATCATGATATGATGTCTGAATAAAATCTCAATAAAAAAAGTGTTTTAGAATGTCTGACGTGTTTCACTTTTGTGAATAAAACTCAATAAAAAAATTGTGTGAAACTGTCGTTTTC
>JZLH01S0597159.1:5312-17024 GCA_001188425.1 Eucidaris tribuloides
GTTAAAGGTAGAGAATCTGATTTGCATCACTCCCTGCAGTACAACAAAATATCACTCATGCCCTTAGGTTATTAATGAAGGGCATGTCTGTGAAATCCAAAGATCAGTAATAACCTAGAATATGACAAATGTGCAAAAAAAACTTATGACCATTTAGCGTATGTTCTATGCTATAGAATGTTTGTCCCTACGAGAAAATAATTTAAATCAGAGTCTAAACGGTCACTATAATTCCACTAACACTGAGCTTCTGGCTCCTACACTCTGTTAAATGATCTCAGATGGTATATTCTAACATATATGTACATTTACAGAATGTTAATTTTTAGGCATGTAAGAGAGACGCCCCGTCTTTAAAATTACTCCCAATTCAACAATCGACAATCATATCAGGGATAATTCTCCTTTAACTTGCATAACCACCATAACACTAATCGGAAGAAAAGGTTAGATCGTATATGGTCAGATGACCGTTGTCGTAGCCATAGAGACGCTGATCGTAGGCATTGTAATTGAGAGCCACTGTAGACCGGAACCTGTTCGGAAACGGAATGCCCGGCTCCGAGAAACTCTCCACTCCCGTGGCCAGGTTGAACTTGTAGAAGATCCTACCCGTGGCCGAGTTGTAGTTGTCTAGACAGTACATGACCTTACAGATGATGAAACAGTTAGAGACGGAAGATTTCGGATAATTCGTGTTTTGGGTCTCTTCAATGACGAGAGTCTCAGGGTTAAGGCGACTGACAGCCATGAAGTTGTTGTTGCTCCCCGACGCGTAGATCACCCACAAGCCGTACTCATCCGCGGCAAAGTCAACGGCGGTATACGACACGCCTTTGTAGTCACCGGAAGTCGACCGCAAAGCGCCCGGAAGTGACCGAGACAACACGTTGCTCGGGTTGTCTACTTCGTATCTAGCTATGCGGGGGACTCCGGATGAACCATACGAGTGTCGTTGTTTATAGTGGAAGTAGATGGATCCGTTATAGGCGATGGCCCCTGTTCCTTCGAGGTAGTTAGAGGATGGAATCGTGAAAGAGGCTGCACGGCCTCCATTGTTACACGATTTGAGAGAATCATGGCGGTAGACAGTGGTTGTGTACCTGTGTAAGACCATGAAATATATGAGAAGAGAAATGTGGATAGAATTAGATACAGTGGCGACTGAAAGTATCGTCACATTCCGAACACGTGCAAACGCGATTCCAGAAACAAATTAGTTTCAATAAACGCAAGGCACGCATTTTACTACGCTGGCTTTGCGTTTCATCGCGTTTGAACATCGTTTCACGAAACGCGTATCAGTGGACGCGTTTGGAACGTGACGATACTTTCGGTCGCCACTGTAAGTATTTCAGGTCTAGGTTGTTTCTACTTGATGGCCTATTGATGAAAACAGTGAAGGTTCGCAAGTGGCTTATTAATGCTCCGATCTGTCCAATGAAAGTGTGAATAAACGTTTTTCTCACTCTGATCTGTCTGCCGACGGAGAACATGAATGAAAGACGTTTATTTATTGAAGTTGACCCCCTCTGTTTTGGTCTGGAAGAATTTTCGCTGTGGGGTCTATGTTATAATACATCAAACGCTTGATCTTTTATTTGTTAGTAGAAAGAAAGCAATACCCAACTGAACATGAACCTATAACCTATTGCTTTTGGGGCAGTGGCACTACCGGGGCCTTACAAAATATCGAGAGTAGAGAGTGATATGAGCTTTTTGAAATTACCTAATTGGTCTCGCTTTTATCCAGTGCAACACTAATGAAATTTATGAATATGTTGAATCCTTCCACCCTGGCATTGTTATCAACATGAAGCTTGGAAGGTTGAATTAAAATTCACCGAAAGTTTTGTATTTATTTCTTTATTAGTTTCTATGTTTATTGCGTTTATTGTTTAATTGTCAGTTATCATTACATTTATTTGTGCCAGAATTATGACATATTTAATATGCTTTCCAGAGAATTTGTTAACCAGGCCTAGCATGCTTTAAAAAGTTCTCTTTCATTTCATATTATTAATTGTCATTTGGCTTGTGCAAATTTGTTAAAAAAACATGTTTGTATGTATGTATTGTATTTTTTTTATTTTCATCTTAAAATGAAAGGAATGAATACACGAAAGTACGGAATTAACGAACATGTCGAAATTTTATTTAGTGTCTCGCTAACCTGTTATCGGAATTCAGTGTGTAGTAGTACACCGCTGATTCGTTCGCAACAGGGTCTCTAAACCAAGATCCACGATATACTTGACTGGAGGATCGTGGAATGTAGCGAATCACATGCGGGAGGGATATCTCTCGAAGAGGCCTGCAAGAATCTGTCGAAGAAGAAGAAGAAGATGATGATAAAAACAATTATACTATTGCCACTGCTACTACTACTGCTTATGATGATATTTTAGTAATAATTATATTAATAATATTATTATTAATATTATTATTATTATTATTATTATTATTATTATTATCATCATTATTATTATTATTATAAAAAGTGATGATGATGATGATGAAAATAATAATTACAGAAGTAAAAGAAGAATGAAAAGAAAGAAAACGAAGAGAATGAGAAATCAGGAATCAGGAAAAGAAGAATAGGGAAGAGGAACAACACCCCAAGAAGAAAGGTCCAAAGGTTTTCCCGTAGAATCGTTCTCTCACAAAAAGTCACCATTATTTTTCGCCAAATAATTTGAGACAGGTTACATTCAGATAACAATCAGGGCATGATGGCGCTAATATATACATATTTCTGCGTCGAAATACTTCTAGTTTGTACCAAAAATATGTGTCTATAGTGGCAAACCTGGAAACTTTTAATAATTCACCTTTTTAAGAGTGTAAAAAGGATAGTTTTAAAAGATGCAAGAAACGAAGAAGGATAAATGAATTTTGTCTCACCTTGCTTTTCGCCTTTATCAAATACGCTGAAGATGTTCATATCATATGCATTTTCTGCTTCACTTTCTCTCAATTTCTCTGTTAACTCTTCGACTTGTCGAAGCAGTACCATCGTGTCGGCTTTGTTGTGTTCCTCCAACGAGGCTAAAAGCTCTGTTACGTTGCCGAGCTGATGTAAACATAAATATGAGACAACAGATCATAGGATGAAAATCAACTTAAAACGAATATTCAGTGCCGTCGACCTGTAGATATTAATTATCTGATAAGGATATACCATTAAGTTTACGGGTTTTTTCTGTTCTTGCAAAAAATCACGCAGAAACGATATTTCGCTTTTAATATCAACAATACATTTTTATCAGTAAACTGCCGACAACAATTGTCGAATGCTGTTTGGCTTGGATTTTTTTATTTTTTTTTGTAGGCAAAAATGTTTCTTGGCGTCGTCGGCCTACTGCCGCCCCCCATTTGTTTGATGCTGTTTGGTTTGGACTTTTTTCTTTTTTTTTCTTTTCTGGGGTGGGGAGGCAATTTTTTTTTCGTCGTCTGTATACGCCCAACCCCTTCGGAAAGGTTTAATGACACCTCTAAATATGACCAGAACTTTTCACCAGAAAAGTACGTTTTCATTTTTTTTTTCATTTTTACAGAGAGGTGAGTTATGCAATTTGTGAAAAAGATAACAAAATTATTCACCCCTTCTGTTATTACTGCCAGCATCTCTGCGTTAGAACGATTTCCCTCCAATCCGCTCAGCGCCTCCTCCAGATCGATTATCTCCTTCCGGATCGATTCAAACTCTTGTCGCGTAACTACAAGTCTGCCCTCGTCCAATTGTTGCAGCGTTTCCAATGTAGAGGCTAACTTCCCGTTGAGTAGCGCCACCTCTTGTCTCTGTCCGACCAGTCTTGTTTCGTAGTCTTCGACTTGAGACGTGAGCAGCATCACCTGTGTAAAGTGGTGAACGGTCTGTGAGTCTTTAACCCCTTAAATGCCAAACTCAGAATATCACACGTAAAGTTTATGACGTTTTGTTGCAATGGTACCGAGAGGGCTAATTGAAAGTACTGCAAATGTACCGTACCGTAGATGGCGCTCTTCCGAGGCTGACTGCCCATGTGCAATAAACTTTTGACACTGTCACTTCCGGTGACCCGACTTTTGATCCGGCGACAGTTGCTCCGGTGACAATATCTCAGAAGACAAGGAGGCGTATGGTTGCCATTGCGTTTCCAGTACAGAATAGGGTTACGTGTTAAGGGTTAGGATTGGGGTTAGAGATTAGGGTTGAGGTTAAAGTCAGTGTATGAACTAGTCGTCAGAGTAATTGTCGCCCGAACAAATGCCATGGAACCCCTCAAAAGTTATACAAACAGCATTAAGTGAACATGTGCCAATGTAGGTATAATTGAACATCATGAAGACATATTTAATGGACTGCAGGTTATCGTGATATATGGAGGTTATGATGATTAATATACGATCGATATACGATATAAGATACGATTCTGTTGGTGGTCGTTGAAGAAGAATGTGAGACATCACGCTGGTATTAACCGCAGTGTGAAGCTATCGATTATACAGAATCTACATTGATCATTAATCTCAGTTACTTTTTTGTTCGGTTTATCGGCTCTTGGCGTCCACTAACACTAACGCCTGCACCAAACTTGAAATTACCCATTTAATCATCCAATTATTGTTTTTGTTGTTTAATCATTTCTTTTATTGAAAGAAAAGGCATAAATACAATGGATATGATATATTAACAATATTAACACACATAAGTTTATACACAATTCAATTGAATTGTCCTAGTATTAAATTATGGAATTAGAAATATTGTTTGGTGCTTGTGTGATTTGTATATGTGCATGGGCGCAAATCCTCCAGGAATTCTATTCATGTGGAGGGGGGGGGGGGAACACAACAATAGGGTGTCCCCCCAACATCAATAGAATTCCGGCGAGGATTTGCGCCCATGTATGTGTGTGAAATATTTACTTCTTAGTTAGTAGTACGCGTTTGATATATTCGATACATTTTGATTTGTACATGAATGAAATATTGATTGGTTAAAGAGAATACACAGTACTGGTTGATTACTTGCAGAACAACAACATTTTAATATCAACTGCTTTCAAACTTTCTGTGAACAGATGATATTCTAAAAATGTCACTATAGTACAGGAGAGAGTAGTTGAAAACAAAAAAACACATCGTTTTGGACATATCTGTTACACAAATCCCCACTGCTGACAAAGTACTAACACAGAAATCTATATGTGGGACTATGTTAATTGTTGCCACACACACTGCAGCAACGGAGCTTACTCCGTCGGGTACTCAAACTGCCAATTCCTCAACTTTTTATTGCATATGAAGTAAATTAGTCCCACATTATAATGCAAATGTAATTTACTCTCAGCTGGAAAATATGGAAATGTGAAATTTTGATGAAAGATTTTCCATCATCAACCAGTACTGTGTATTCTCTTTAATGTATGACTTATACTACTGAATGAAAAATAAAACATTATTAAGAATAAAACACAAAACAAAAATCATTCAAACTTAACCTGTTCGTTGATGGAAGACACAGCGAACGGATCGTGGAAGCCGGAACACTCGATCTTGGATGGCGCTTGGATGTAGCAGACACACCGACCATCCTCATCTTCGGTTGAGTTGTGAATCGAGAAGGGCGGCTGGGAGAAAGAAGGCGCTTCGGTCGTTGGTGGTTGCTGCTAGACAAGAAAAGAAGAAGTTTAAGATGATAAATAAATACTGAATCGAGGGGATTATGAAAATATTGGGGGGCAAACATAATGATTTGACCCCCCAATAATTTTGACAACTTGGAAAATTCATAATATGAAATGCAAATATATGTTTTAAAATGCATTGGAAAGCACTATAAAACCATTAAACATGGCATAAAAATACTATGAAACATACAAAAACAAGAATTCTGTATCACCGAATCTTTTGGGCATTTTTCACTTTTCGACCCCCCCCCCCCCCCAATCCGAAACATGGATCGACGCCCCTGAGAGCGACGACAACGAAACATTGCAGCTCATGAATGAATGAGCCAGAATCACTTTAGAAGTCTCGGAACACTGAACACCCTCTCCTTTTCCAGAAATGGAAGGTTTGCTTAGACAAAATTTTCTTCACCAATATTTAGCTATAGCTAAATAATGATTGTACACCAGTCAGAGTGACGAATTAATTAGCAGTCAGCATATAGCATTCCCAACAACAACTGACCCGGCAACTGACACTGTGTAGGCAGTTGGAAGATGTAACGATTTTTGGCGTGACCGCTGGGTCAGGTGATACCACTTCTGAGATGAAATTTGACCATATTCACTTACTTGGGCAACTGTCCAACCCATGGCCGATATCATGAGCAGAACGACGATGCTTGCACCTCTCATTATGAGTAACATGCTGATGAATCTATACACACAAACTGTTTGCCACGCCAGCAATTTCACTGAAATTTTCTCAAGCACCAAGCGTAAATCTATGCAAGTCAGGTATTATCTCTAGCTGTAGTTACTTGAAGTTATACAGCACCGGTTTGGCTCAATGGTTTTTATACTGCTTTGTGCATGCCTGGGTCACCTGGGTGGGTATTCCCATCTACCTACTAATAATATATGCCAATAAGTCTGTATAGTTGATCAATTTGTCGGATCACTGCAAAAAGGGGTTAACGTCCATAGACAATACATGGACGTTATGTCCTTTTTCCGATGAACTAACGAACACTTACTTGATACTCCACGATTCCCACCCATCACCTTGTATTGTATTCAAATGAAACTCGTTATTTTTCTTTCCGTTATCATCGGAAGTTACATGAATTACCTTGATGAATTACCTATGAGTTTACCTTGATCATTTATTATCATGATTGATACTTTATCGCTAGATTATATTAACTTTCGTTTCGCTTTCATGACCAGGTCCCCGAAACGTGTTGTACCAGAAACGGAAGTATATTGTTTAATTTCACTCCTCTCATGTTAACTTTGTGATAACCCTTTCTCATGTTGCCCATAGTTTCCTGAACCTTAGTAACCTTTGCGAATGGTATCTTCGGAAACAAAACACAATTGTTTCGGTTAATCACTTTGTCCGCTGTTCTATTTTGTTATTAACCCATTACGTACCACGGAAATTACAGATCTATGGGCATTACATGTATTACAGTCATGGACAAAAGTTTGGAATATATTTTTCTACCAAATGGAGTGTTCAATCATATCAGAAAAAGGTTTCTTGTCAAGAAGTAGAGACAGGGCAGCGCCACAGGGGGTCAGGGGGTGGGCGGCCACCCCCTATTTTATTGTTTATTTTACTGGGTTTTTTTTTCGAAAATATCACCCTCTTGTTCTTGTCGATTTTACTAGTAAAAAAATGGCGGACAAAAAATGCTTTTAGTCGTCATCGGCCCCCTGCCCCCGCTTGTCGGACATTGTTCGGCTTGCATTTTGGCTGATAAAAAAGTTGTTTGGCAGGCAAAATTTTCCCCGACGGATTTCGTCCCTCCTTTAATTTTACCTTGGCGCCGCCCCTGAGTGAAGCTCTTTTGAACTTAGTAGTGAAATGTTCTGCATGGGTAATTGATCATTATTTGTAAGAAATTTGCACTTTAAAAAGGGCTACGCAAAGAAATAAAAATATTCTAAACTTTTGTCCAGCACTGTATGTGGTACATGTACATTATATGCGACTTTATAACGTTAAGAGTTAAAAGCATCGTTTAACAATGTCTCTAGTTAAAAAAAAATAAAATCTAGGCTACATGATCCTCCGTGATAATAGTGTCTCCGATAAGGTCCAAGAATAAAGCCTGACAAATTATAGGTCAAAACGAAGTGCTTTTCAAATGTGAAGACCATCCTTGGAAATGCCTAAAATATCCCCTGCTATGGTTACCAATATATGAGTACTCGCTCATCCACTATAGTCACCCGTGAGTATTCTATATAGGTCCATGGGGGTGTTTCACCAAGTCGTTCGTAAAGTTACGAATGAATTTACGAACGACTGGAACATGTTCTTGGGTGCTACACTTATCACATTCTTAATCATTTAGCAAAAGAACTGATCACCAGTTGTTCATAAAGTCACGCGTAACTTACGAACAGCTTTATGAAACAGGCCCCATGACCAACACACAACTCCATTGCAATTTCCCTCGGACAAACAGACTAACTTCGGAATTCACTCCCAGTAATATGTGTCCTGCGCTGTACCAAACCTTCAAGTCAGCTATCCATGCACACTTGTTGAACTTTATAGATTTAGCATACTGCATGGACACCAATGCTTGTTGTACATGGTTACGCAAATGCAAATGGATGTGAGTGATTTAAAATTACAGCTAGTTTTTATGGTTCCATCAAGCCCAGGTAACAATTGTGTAAATGTAATTTCTGTCATTATCTTTGTTTTTATATTAAGTCCAAATTATCGTCTTTAGAAGTATTCGTTCTATCTCCCTTTCAATTGTGTTCTGCCTTACTAGTGAAATAATGTTCAACAGTGTGCTACCACTATGGGGACTGGCGGTTTTTCCCTACGTTGTACGAAATGTTTTCCTGGAGCAAGCTGAGGTCTATTTCCGAGAGAAGAAAAAGTCCATCCAGGTAGAAATGTAGCCTTTTGACAAGACATTGTGGGTGTGGGTTGTCCCTCACGCCATTAAGCCTCTGAACAGTAGTTGTATCCCGTGCGCCTAAAAAGAGACTAATTATAATGCCTACACTCCCGGCGCACCGAAAGATTTGCTGTTCTTCGCCCCTCGCTTGCTTTGTCACTGGGGTTAGCGCGGTTAGTCTCGTTCCAGGCGCTAGTTGGGTATTGCGCTGACGGGGGAAATCGTTAAGCCCCTAGGCCTTGATCAAAGGCTAGTAGAAATGCGACTTTGCTGCCAAAGGTAATAAACAGTAAACGTTTGGTCATCAACTGTTTTACTTGGAGTGGGTTGTAACTTGAAAACAAAACTATCATTTATTTAAACAATGAAGGGGAGATCAATCTGGATATATGTCACTTTCCTCTATAAGATCACCGGGACATGTTTCGATTTTATTTATTTATTAATTTAATTTATTTAATTTTTTTTGAGGCGGGATGTTGTTCCGATAATTGATGAAACTGAAAAATGAAATGTGGAAAGAGTTGTAGATACAAAAATGAAAGACCGTGATCTGGTGATCTAGATTTGCACACCGCCAGATCATTGCGTGCAAGATTTGTGTACAATCCAAATCTATCATTCGTCTTGGCGATCAAGAGTATTCTCACTATTTTGTTTTGTTTTGTTTTGTTTTGTTTTGTTTTGTTTTGCTTTGTTTTGTTTTTATTTATTTTGATTTATTTTGTTTTGTTTTGCATTGATTGATCTTGCCTGTCGAACGACAAATCAATTGTCATGATAGACAGTAGGCTGGGGCAATGGTTCATTTACAGATATGTTTGAATACAAAAATGCATAAGGAAGGCGAGTAATTATGATTGACCGATTGTGTCTAACAAAATAATTAACTTCCAGAGACGCATAGTATGTTCTCGTGAGAAAACGAAATACATCAATAAATAATTGTTAGTTGCACACTATAAATAATCATTACTTATATCACTTTCCTTGACTAGTTTGCACGAAATATTGTTGACACGTGTGACCACCAGTTACAAGTTCTTTCTCCATTATTTTCAGGCGTCGGTCGCCTTGCTGCCGTCAATTTGGTTTAATGAATCTGTTCTTAAATAACAGACGTGTGAACTTACATAATCTAAAATCGATTACATGGCACGAGACAATTTTGCAAAGGACAATTTCAAAACCAGCTTTCAGTACAGCACAGTAATTAGTAGGTGCTACATGGCCTTAAATTAAAGTAAGGAGGGGGTGTTAAAACAAATCAGAGTGTTCTTTTGTTATGGTTCAGAATCTTGGACCATGAAAGATTAGCTCAGACACAAGCCCTTATTAGTAGTGGTGCGCAAATCAGGGTCTGAATTATCTGTACTGTAGACTAGTGCTCCCATCGGCCCTGTGTTTTTGCTGGTCCCGACATAGTCTAGATTTTGGACTCTTTTGTTGTATTTTTTATTCGTCGACTATATATAGTTTGAAGGCTCAAACCCTTGTCCGTCGTGCTACGCAAATCAGGGTCTGAACAACCTGTGCTGCAGACTAGTACCCGGACTAGTACTTCCATAGGCCCTGTGCACAAGCACTGACCAACAAGATTAGTCTTGGTTCTATGCGCTGTAGTATTTTAGTGCCAAAATAAAGTCTGTGCCTGCAGACTAGACTATATACACGTTGCCGACTATATATGCACCAGGCCGACTGATCATAGATACTATAATAGTATCTATGGCCCGAGGGAAAAAAAGATCCTGGCGGACAAATTCACGGGATTGCGCCATCAGTCGGCTTGGTGCATATTGTCGGCAACGCGTACATAGTCGGCGAATAGAAAATACAACAAAAAGAGTCCAGAATCTAGACTAGTCCCGACATGAGCGGAGAATGACCGAATTATTAGGTAGACCCACATTGGTAATTGTGAAGTGACATGTAAAATAGTCATCTGGGTGGACCCATCGAAGTTTTTTTTTTTTTTTTGCCTGACAAAAAGTGTTATCTGTATTTCCCCGCTTCTCTCAACATGCTCAATCAGTTTTGGGGGCCCGACAAAAGGGAGGGGGAGGGGCGCGGCCGATTCTGCCCCCTGTCATGGCAAAGGTCGATAGTGACCATATTGCGGAAGCTTATCTTTTTTTTATTGGAGTCCATAATTATGAGCGAATTTATTTCCATCGACAAACAATACACACCTGACGTCTGCTCTAACAATGACACTATACCCGTAAAACATGTTACGACACAATTTTTACGTGAATTTCAACACCCATGAACGTCCATCGATTTTGGACGAATTTATCATTAATTCTGCTCAATCAGATTTGCAATATCGTGAGAATAGTGCCCTTGAACGCATCACCTGTTTGCAATAAATATATATATTAATAAATACGTATAAGAACGTTGAAACTGTGGGATTTTTGTTGGAAGGGAAATTGCAGTATAAAAGGCGACGGCAAGCGAGCGCATCGATACGCGGGAACTGACATTCAACAAATTGTCATGTACGTCTGCTCTACACCGAAAATGAAGATCTTATCGTTCGTTCTGCTGGTAACGTGTGCGCAACATGGTAACAATAATACTTTTTTGCATAATTATCGTATTTGTGTGTTTTGTTAGGTTATGTTTCTGATTATATCTTGATTTTTGGTAACTGCTCTGTTGTAATACAGTCATTTTATTCATACAGATTCTAAATAATTATGAAACAAGAGGGTCAAGAACAGAACCCGATCAATAACGAATTAAAAACCTGTTTATTTATTGAGAAGCAATAAAACGACATATAGGTTTTCATTTCTAGCAATTCACTTGCAGTATATGCCTTCAGCTTTTTATTGTTTCTACATAACTACTATACTACTCATTACTACTACTACTACTACTTCTACTACTACTACTACTACTACTACTACTACTACTACTACTACTTCTTCTACTACTACTACTACTACTACTACTACTACTACTACTACTACTACTACTACTACTACTACTACTACTACTACTACTACTACTACTACTACTACTACTAGTACTATTACTACTACTACTACTACTACTACTACTACTACTACTACTACTACTTCTCTAACTACCCCNCCCCCCCCATATCCCAATAT
>JZLH01S0597163.1:9987-22985 GCA_001188425.1 Eucidaris tribuloides
TAAAAAGGGGTACTGTGTGTACTCACCTTCAAGGCCATAAATTATAATTTGTTATTTATACGTCTTTGTAGTTTACCTCAAGACAAACTTGCAGATAAGGGATTATCAATTCAACAGTGCATACAACCACTGCGGGTAACACACTGCGGGCGTGCATTGGCTCACGCATGTCAGCTCCTTGCAGTGCACGGCAAATCGATTGAAATCAAGAACTCCAAATTATTTCTTAAACGTTATGTCCTATAGTTTGGCGCCTTCCATTGCAATTAAAGCACATCATCCTACTTTCTCCTAATTCTCAATCAAAGAAAAAACTTGTAGAAACGCGCATCTAGGAGGTGATACACCCACTTTTCAAGGAAAATACCTCTTCTTGATTTTTAAAGGGTGTTTTCAAAATCTCCTGAAACAGACGGAATAACGAGTCAGTTTCAGGTCACTACAACTGAAATATGACTTGCAAGATCCCCCTGGACGACCCCCTTTGAAAATCCTGCATACGCACCTGCCATGCGGCGCCCGAAGCGGAGGGATGGTGGCGGATGTGGAAGACGGGGCACTCTTGGGGGGGGGGCCAAACGAGTTTTTGCCCCGCCCCCATGTTGCCCTGAAGGTTAAAAAATAATTAATCAGTTACACGTATTAAAGACGCAAAATGGGCATACGATTCTTGTTAGAATATATGTCAAATTTCATAACTTGCAAATGCATATTTTTTTCCCCCTACGGGACACTTACACTTTTAAATAAATATTAGTGTATAAGATGGTGCCTCTCGCCTTCGACAAGTTTGCCCCCCGTGAAAACACATACGTTAAGTACCTTTTCACTTTCTCGCTTTCTTCTTCAGTTTTCTTGGCAATATAAGAATATTTTTCATTGCTCGAACAATCGCGGTACGTTTAATATTGCAATTCAGAGCTAAAACCGAATGTAAAGCTGAATTGGGCTCATCAGTGTAAATTTGATATCATCTTGCTCGAAGAATATAAGCTGCATATCCACTTACAAACATTGGATTATACGATTGATGAGAATGAAAACTTGACGATGATTCTGAGCTCTTATTCGCTTCGGGTTTCTGTTCGGCGTATATTGTGTACAAATAAATAGATTCTGATAGGACATTGCATGACAAATATAACTTCTGTTATATTAAATATAAATAATACAAAAATTAATTGATCAGAAGTGAAGTCTATATTACAATTTGTTTAAGGCGCTCACTCGTGTTTTGCTCGTATATACACTGTAAAAAATTGCCATGTTTAGTTTACTAAAAACCTAACTAACATTTTCTGTACAGATTTAAACATGCGACGACGTTCTATATATTGTACGCGGTTAAGAGCCTAAACAACATGCTGCTGTTTAGTTCATCACGCCCAAGGTGTTATATAAAAAAAACAATGTTTAGTTTTTAAATGTTTGTAATGTTTTAAAATAAACATCTATACTGTGTATAGACATAAACACCAAATGTTTACTCCGTAATCAACAACATTGTTTTAAATACTTAAAACCTCAAGTCAATAAACCACCACTATGTTTTATAGATCTAAACACTTGAACAAAAAGTAAACAACGGAACACTGTCTTAATTTGTAAACTGGACACGCTTTATTCGCTGTGACAGATAAAAACATGACGAACGTTTATTCGTCATTTTGTGTTTTAGTTTCAGAACATAGTGTTTAATTTTCATAATAGAATTCAAAAGATTGTATACTAAACACGTGACATGTTTACATGGTCATACATGTTCATATTCAAGTGTTAACTAATGTGTTTTAGTTCAGAACATGTGTTGAATTTTCATAATGATGAATCAAAGATGATATACTAAACACGATGGCCGTGACATGTTTTACATGTCAATACATTGTTAATTCAGTGTTTAACTAATGTGTTTGGTTAGTTCAGAACATGGTGTTTAATTTTCATAAATGAATTATCTTTAATCATTATATGTACACGTACCTTAAAGGGAGAAGACGCCAGCAACTAACAGGCATAAGTTAAGAATAAAAATGATATTGTCAGTATTGTGAGAATCATGGTACATGGTGACAAAAACAGCCTAAATAAAGGGTACTGTGTGATACTCACCCTCATCAATGCCCTATAAATTAGTTAATTTGTGTTTATTTTACGTCTTTGTAAGTTTTACCCTAAGACAAAACTTGCAGCTATAGGGGAGGAGCTTATCAATTCAAACAGTGCATACATTACCACGGTGCGGCTAACACACGTCGCGTGGCATGCATTGGTCACGCATGGTCAGCTCCCTGCAGTGCAATCCGATTGGTTGGCAAGAACTCAACTATTTTCTTAACGTATGCCTGTTAGTTGCTGGCGCCTTCTCCCTTTAAATCATCAGAGTTTAACAGCATGTTGGTAACTTAAAACTGAACGAACATGTTCGTTTGATTTCGCTCAACAGAACTGATGAACAAAACAGATCTTTTTATGTTGAGGTGACGTTATGTCATTTCCCGTAAAACATTTTGTTAAGTACATAACAGAACTGATGTTGTATGAGCACTATGTTTCGCGTTCATAAGTCATTCAAGCAACTATGTGATGATTTTTTTGATTTTATGAGGTAAACATTTTTTTTATTGTTTTATGTTTGGGCAGGTGACTTTCTAGATCTCACTGTATTGACCTTTCATCCAAGCATCAATCCTACTTTGCCTAATCGGTGGTATGAGTTTATGGGAGGCTACCTCAGCGGTGATGACGTCAGTGCTAGGTATTCCATTGCATTCGGTCGCACCACTAATACAGGCACTGGGGCCTATCTCGCGCAATATCGCGCAGTGGACCGTCCACAACCGAATATTAGGATACTTCAGTTTTACCAGTCGAAGAGCGGCGCTTTCTACACATTGGCACGTGATGGCCGCGTAACTACAAAAATCACGACGATTGTTATGCGAAGTGATGGTATGTTGACTTATTTATTAATTGTCTTACGACTTTCATGAGTCACCATGTCTATGAATTGAAAATGGTATATATTTCCGAAGTACCAGTCATGGAAATACTTATATCGAGTCTACATTTCGATTGACCCCGTTATAACTTCGAATAGACCAACGGGTTACCATGACGGAAAGTGAACAGAAAAATAAGAATTACGTCATTTAAATTCGGGTTTTCAATTCAAGTACAGATCAGATAAAAATAACATAATAATAGAAATTGATTTTGCATAGATTTGATTAATCAACGTAATTAATGAACTTACAAATTCTAAGTAGGAGTTTGGAAGTCCCAACCAATCTCTATCAGATAAAACAAATAACAATCTGAGAAATAAATAAAAAAAATAAACTGTCGTCAAAAATTTTACACGAAGACGATTATTCACAAATAGGTATATACACAGACATGCACACACACATACACACACACACACACAACACACACACACACACACACAGCACACACACAACACACAACCCGCCACACACACCACACACACACACTACACACAAACACAAACACAAACAAACACACATACATATAAAGTACGGATCCTGTTTCACTTCCTTCGGCAAAGATAAAAACCGTAGTAACAAGACATTACAAAAAGGATCTGCCATTGTCAATTTATAGCCATCAGCATTTTTCACGACTGTCATAATATTATTAACCCATAGTCAAGAGGTTCAAACAAACATTTATTTCCAAAGGGGAATACCATGGCTGATTTTATCATATAAAGCTGATTGGTACTGTACACTGATTGTGCTAATGTTAATGTAGCTTTAAGGCAGGGGATCTCTTTTGCATGCCTAAAATTAACATTCTGTAAACATAATGGCATTTAGAAGTAAATGCCATTTGGGAACCATCAGCAAAATTTTGGAGTTAGAAACTCAGTTTTAGTGGAATTATAGTGACCGTTAGACTATGATTTGATTTTTTTTTCTCGCGAGAAAAAAAATTCCTGCCATACAACGTACACTAAACGGCTATTTTTTCTCTTTCGCATTTTTCAAATTCTAGGTAATAACTGCCCCCAAATTTCACAGACATGCCCTTCCTCAATAGCCCAGGGGCATGGGTTATCTTTCCTGGTCTGCGAGACTGTTTGCTAATGAGATCCACTGCCTTTAATAATACTGTATATATGTAATTGATTAAACTTACATGTATTTAATCTATTGAATTTCAGTATATCACATTATTTTATTTACTTCTTCCCAGTTTTTGATTTGTTATATTTCTTGCAATTCGTTGTTTCTTCGTTAAATTTTATTTTTTTTTAAATTCGAACTTAAAGGTAAATGACATGATTGGGGGTAGTCCTCAACTTGGGCTGAAACTATTCTAGAATCAAGTAAAACTATGCGAGGATTCTCCTGTGAAAATCTTGTAGTCAAACGTTGACTCATTCTAAAATAAACAATGTCAATATCACTCGTAGCACGGAAACCTGCTGTGTAGCTATCTATGGTGTGTAGCTATCTATGGGGCTTATTTTTATCGTCCCCGGATAAAATTAAGATACTATGTTTATGCTTGATTCTCCTAAAGTAAACAAATTACAGACAAATCCTCCCAGGTGGGAGATCCACTCCTGCTAGTGTATAGTTGGTATATGTTTCAACTCATTTGGTTCTTGAGGCATTTTCAAGTGTTCCCAATCATGTCACTAACCTTTAAAATGACAACAGTTTAATAAAATATGAGGTACATAAACCTCCATGCTCCAAGTGTCTTTGATAAGGTCTAAAATGAAGCACAAAAAAGTTGTATTTTAAGATGAGTATTTAGTGCTTAAAAAAGCAAAAATCGTAATTTTACCGGATTCACCTGCGAATTTCCTCTAATAGACTTACTATGCGTAGATTTAGGCTATTTTGTACTCCGCCCGAGTATTAATTGCTTTTTATTCATATATTGCCAGTGGCAGCATAAATTTCCCAACTTTTGTATTTTAGGGTGTTTATTTGTCTATTCAAACACTACTACTGTAAGTGGTTCAGATAGCAAAGTTTGACATTGTTTTTTATTTGAAGCTCCACAATGTTCGTGATGTTAGCCCGTGTCTTTATTCTGCCAAGCCAGGTTATTCATTTCTTCATGAATTCGGGGTTGTGCAATATATCGTCGATTGAGGGTGGGGGTGTTGACTCTGAACCGGGGGGCGGGGGTCCGTTGGTGTTGTGCAAATGCTATACTATTTGAGACATTCTCTTCTCCTTCTCGGGGTTTGCAGTTGGCACCCTTGTCCTTCTATACGAATCTCATGTATATATGTGTTTTTGTTATCATTTTGCATGTTTTTAGCATTGTTACTCGTCACGAGTGTTCGCATGTCCCCCGAACAATGAGTAGAGAATTTTACTATTGTAAGCCCTGGCTCACTATGCCCCTATTTTACTGTATTATACTAGTACTTGTATATATTTGTACTATCCGTTTGTTTTATGTCATACTTATATCTCATGTGCTTTTCAACAGTGGCTGAATAAATACTACTACTACTACTACTACTACTACTACTACTACCACTACTACTTCTACTACTACTACTACTACTACTACTACTACTACTACTACTACTACTACTACTACCACTACTACTACTACCATCATCATTATTTTAATAATAAGACTGCATACAAAGCTTTGTTACATACCTTTTATATAAACTATAATAAACAATCGTATTAAATCATTTTTGCTTGCATGATCATGAATTTTAAAAAGGTGAAAATTAAATCCTGAATCTGAATATCTATTCTTTAAGTTTTCCTCAATTACATTGCAGCCCTAGTTGTGCCTGAAAGAGTAACGGTGACTGCAAATGATGGAGACCGCGTAACGTTGACTGCTTACAGCCAATACGATTCTTCATCGTTAAGATGGCGACATGACAATGGCAATCCTCAAAACGAGGGGCGCAGTTCTCTCACGATCGAAGATGTTACTGTCGATGATGCTGGGGTTTATGAGTGCTATGTGAATAATGATCGGGATCGTGGTGCAATAATGTATCTTCATGTTCGAAGTAAGTGAGACTGCTTTTTACCATGCATCACCTATTGGATTGTAACCAGCACAATGGGATAACACTAATACATGTAATATGAAATGTATGAGTCGCAGCACGAGACGAATTGCACTCTTCAAAATGAAAAAAAAAACCTCCCCCATAAAAATGTATATCATTGCTTAGAAAACATTCCTTTAGTCGAGAAAAAAACACACACCAAACTTCTTTGGATTCATGAGGGCATTCTACACTCAATAAGCATCCGTAATAAAATGCATAAACTGGTGGATATCATTCAAACTGCTGATAAATTTATAATTTGTAAGAAAAATTCAAATATATGCTCATTAACTTACATGTATGTCGTACTTCTCGTAAAACGTAACAAATTTCACGAGAAAAAAACCAGCATAAACTGATTATGGGAAAATGTAAATGATATAATATATATGAGGAAAACCTCACCCGTCTTTAATATAATGAAAATAAAGAACTCACCAACACAGATAATAATGATTTTAACTAATACTTAAAAAAAAATGGTCCTCAACTAGTTTAGAAATAATATTTGAAATTCTAATTTAATTGATATTCAAATTTCTCTAAACATACTTTCATAAATTCCTTTCCTTTACTCGAACAAATGGTGAAGATTGTTGAAAGCTAAAAGCCCAGGTTCAGTTTTGGCGATTTGTCTTTTATTTGAAAGGTTTATGCCTAAAGGTCATGCCACACCAATAACAGATTCTGAATGTATTTATAGTCTGGGAGCTAGCTACTTCTCAATTTACCCCATCGAGTCCAAAAGATTTGACCCCACAAAGTTACTTAGACTACCTATGTGATTGAAAAAAGATATGTCAGCTGGACACCAGTGGTCGGGTTTGGTCCCCAGACCGAATTTAAGGGGGTTCATAACCCAGTCCCACGCATGGATTATTGAGAATGTTTGACGTCTTGGTGACCAGTTTACTGCATGTGTGCGATGCGGTGCGCATTTTGTCTGCATGCGCGCGCGCAATTTCATTTCATTGCGCAATGTTATGTATTAACATCATTGATGCGCGTGCGCGTAATATATGGCACGCGGCCGCTACGGGTCGGCGCTAGCGCATTTTAGAGTCATGGACCTACTTTATAGTTAGGGCGTGTTAGGGGGCTTGAGGTAGGAGGGGAGGGTATGCACGGGGTGTTTAGGGGAATTGACAACCCCTTTCTTACAAGTTGAAATGACAGTTTGATATTTTTGTAATGTACACCAGTAGAATCTATTGACCAAATATGGCTAGATGGGGTAAATTAAGTTAAACCCCAAGGAGGGGGGCATGGGGGTATTTAGTTTGGAGGAGCTGACAACCCCTTTCCGACCAGTTGATATGTCAGTTATGATATTTTTGTAATATACACCGGTAGTGTTATCTGCCATCAAAATTTGGTCCATTGGCTAGGTGGGCTAAATTTAGCCCGCTGCGGGGTAATTTTAGGGGGGGGGGGGAGCTGATAACCCCTTTCCGACCTCTTGAAATGTCAGTTATGATATTTTTGTTATACGCACCCATAGGATTATCATCTGCGCAAATTTGGTCCATGGACTAGATGGGGTAAATTCAACCCACCCCGGGTTCATTTTAGGGGGTTCCTGGGGTCCAAACCCGACTGGTGGGGTCCAGCTGACATATTTTTTTTTCAATCACATAGATAGTCTAAGTAACTCTGAGGGGTCAAATCTTTTGGGCTCAGTGAGGTAAATTGACAAGTAGCTAGCTCTTGCTCAATTAGTTTGTTTTAATTAATTAATGAAAAATCTCGGGGGTGGAAGACCCCGAGATTTTTTACTATATTTTACATTAGCATCCAATGGGTTAATAAGGTGTTAAGGTTATCTGAATTATACCTCATCAAAAAGAACAGACTCTGATCTTTTCTTTCCTTTCAAACGCGCTGTATCACAATGAAAGCTTGGATTGATTTTTATTTTCTAAAAGGTAACACACACTCTTAAAAAGAATAGTCAAATATGACTGATATCTAGTCAAATCTGACTAGGCTAAAGGGTCAGCTGGGTGCAACTGATAATCAGTCATTTTGACTAGATTTCCATAGTTATTTTTATGTGACTAGATAACCAGTCAAAAAAATCTTACTAGATTTCTAGTCATTTTCACTCCTTTTGACAGTCAGTTTTGACTATATATGTAGTGATCAAACTTTCACTGATATTTCAGTAATTTCATTATTGGGGGATGGAGGATTGGTAGACATTTTCAAGGGTAAGTTAAAACTGCAGTAGGTCTATATTTATGAGGATATCTGATTCAAACATACGAAACTCGTATATATGAAAGTCGTAGAACGTAAGTCGTAACGTACCTTTGTGACCATTGATAAATACAGCGTTCGGAAATACAATTACATGCCCCGTCCTACAGACAGTAGAATACAATTAATCAATGCCAGTGACAGTGTCAGTGCCAATGCACAGCGGCTCACACTCACATTCATGCGTGCATCTTCGACTTACGTTCTACGACTTTCATATATACGAGTTTCGTATGTTTGAATCAGATATTCTCATAAATATAGACCAACTGCAGTCTTAACTTACCGTTGAAAATGTCTACCAATTCCTTCATCCCCCATTCCAAATTCGTCCATGTCGGCCAGGTTGTACAGCTAGCTCGTTTCCTAGCTCAGACTCGGCGCATGCAACGCAGGTATATTGCATGCATGTACGTAATGCATGCGCAACGCAGCGAAGACGTATTTGTATTTTTACCAAAGACGCTTCACGCGCAAAGAGGAATGGGCCAATAAGCGATCGCGCTTGTTCCCTAAGCGCACCAAGGGAAACCCGTTTCACGTGACTATTTCACTTAGTTATTCATCAATGACAGATTATATAGTAAAAGGGACCAATGCAACTGGAAAGTAACTGATTTTCAAGTTAATTTCACTTGACTGGGAAATATAGTCAATCATTTAACTAGATTGTTTTTAGAGTGTACTATTAACATGATTCAAATCTAAATCGCGGATAGTTTGTGACGTTCCGAAGGAATCAATAGTGGTCCCATTGTTCACGGTTTCTTGAGTATATCAATGATTCCCCAAAGAACTCTCAGATATCTCCTTTTTACACATGACACTAGTATTTGTACTCCCGATAACTTTGAAACACTGATTAGTACTTCAAACACGGTAATAGTAAAAGTTTCTCAAAGGATTATACAAATGATTGTCCCTTAAAGTCTCATTAAATACATTTTAGACGTTTTAAACCTGTTGCTTCACAGAACACCAATATTAATGATTATAAATCTTTTATTGATTGGCTGTCTATAACTGAAGTGAGATCCACTAAATTCTAGGGATCACGTTTGACTCTAGCTTAACTAAAAATGATAACATCCACAATATTCATACCTCTGTCTCAAGAACAATAGGAAACTCATACGGACTAACAAAAACTTTGATCTCAAAATTCCCTTGCTACTTTGTACTTAATAATGATTGTACCATATTGCATTATTGTTTGGGGGAAATTGGCTCCGATAAAATTAATCCAATCCTTACTTTCGATGAAGAGAAGCAAAGCAGTCGCTTTGTTGACTCTTTGGGATGGGATATATACACTGAGGTTTTTATTTTCCCATTCATCAATGACCATTATCACGCAGCAAACCGATTATAAACTAGATTTGAATTCGTCACTGAGACGAATTAGGTGATCCGCACGTCATCTCAGTTACATGTAACTCCAGTCACGAGATATTGACTAAATTTGATTTTCATTAATGACGTCTTAGACGATGTTATGATAATTAAGATAACAAAATGATGCAATGTATGCAAACGGCAATTTGAGGAATGAGGGATTCTTTTAAGATTTGACACGCGCGTACGCGTCCGTCATTACGCGCAAGCGCACATGGATATGTCCAAAAGTTGACCCTTGACCTGATCTTGACATGTGGTAAATTTGGTCATGTAATTTGGCTTCAGTCATGAGATATACACAAAATCCGTTTTTTAAAATAATGACGTCATAGATGACGTCACGGATGACTGGTCACATTGACAAGATGTCATTTTTGAGAACTTATCATGACACATCATCATGAAATTTGCAAATCCCGAACATCAGTACGACATATGGACTACATTTGATTTTCATTAAAATCGACGTCCATAGATGACTCATCAAGAGTTATAAAATAACAAAATGACGCAATGAAAATCATATCTAGGCCTCATAGCCTATCAGAACAGGTCATATAAAACATGAAGTCATGGTTAATTCTAGAGATTTATGACTGATTTAAAATGCAACGTTAAAGTCTATGTCGCGCGCGTGCGTTTTAAACGTTTTCCGGAGCGTACGCGGCTTATATCAAGATCGCAATTGGCTTGAAAAGGTTCGAAATGATGTAGAATTCAGTCAGGTATTCAAAACCATCGAAAAAACGGCGCAATATCGATCACGAAACGGGTAGGCGAAAAAAACCGGCGCGTACGCGTCGCCACCAGCAAAATGCGGCCAAATGTCTCTGACGTATGCATGACAAAATCCTCGTCGATTGGAGGCATTTTTAAGTTTGAGCACCCGTACGCGCCGTGTGAAGCCCGCGGCAGCGTGCTATTGTCCAGAGGTTGACACTTAGACCTGACGCTTGACATGGTGCCAAATTTGGTGAGTAATTGATTAGTCATGAAGATATTGACATAACCGAATTTTTGACAATGACGTCATGAGTGCGTCACGGGTGACTGATCAACTAAATGACACATGTCATTGTCCAGATTTGTCATGACACATGATCATGGAAAGTTTGCAAGATTGACAGGACATGATCATTCTTGAGATTTGGGACACAAAAGTGTCAGAAAAGGAGAAGAAGAAAATGAACTAGATATTGAATTTCGGTAACTGAGACGAATTAGGCTGATCCGCACGTCATCTTTACACGTAATCATCACGAATATTGGACTAACTTGATTTTCATTATGTAGCGTCCTTAGACAACGTTATGGATATTAAGATAACAAAATGATGCAATAGTATCCACTGCAATTTGAGACATGGAAGGAATTTTTTTAAAGAGTGAATACACGGCGGCGTACGCGGCACGCCATTACGCGCGTGCGAGACATGGATATGTCCAAAGTTGACCGTTGACCTGATCTTGCCATGCGCCAATTTGGTGCATAGTAATTGTGTTAGTCTGAGATATACAGAAAATCCGTTTTTGTAAACAATGACGTCAATAGATGACGTACGGATGACTGGTCCATTGACAAGAATGTCATTTTTGAGAACTTATCATGGACACATCATCATGAAATTTTGAACGATCTCAGGACATGCCAGTCACGACATATGGACTACATTTGCATTTCCTTTAATGACGTCATGATGACGTCCATCGAGATTTAAATAACCAAAATGACGCGTGAAATCCATATCTAGGATCATAGCCTATACAGTAGTAACAAAACGTGAAGTTATGGGTTATTCTAAAGATTTAGGCTGATTTTTTAAAATGCCACGTTAAGTCTATGTGCGGCGCCGCGTGCCGTTGGGAACGTTTTCGGCGCGTGTTAGCTTTACTTCAGGTCGCAATTGGTTTGCGAAAAGGTTCGAATGATGGAGATTCGTCTAGGCATCAACAACATCGAAAACGGCGAAATTCGATCACCGAACGGGTGCACGTGAAAAAGCGTGCGTACGCGCGCGCACGCAAAAATGCGCACACATTTCCGTGAAACGTAATGCAGCAAAAAGAAATCTAGGTTCGATTGTGCCATTTTTAAGTTTTGACGCGCCGTACGCGTCCGTCGTGGACGCGCGCGCGCAACGTGGGGTCTTGGTCCAGAGGTTGACCTTGACCGACCTTGACATGTGGCAGAATTTTGGTTACGCGATTGACTTCAGTCATGAGATATTGACGTAAACGATTTTGAAAAGACGTCATAGATGACGTCACGGAGTGACTTGATCACTAAATGACACGTTCATTGTCGATATTGTCAGTGCACATGGATATGGAAAGTTGCCAACATGGACAGGATATGTCAATTCTTGAGACAGTTGAAACATGTGCAGTTTGAGACTGTCATTGACACATCATTCATGAAAATTGCAAATCCCAGGACATGTCCAGTCGCGAAATATGGACTACATTGGATTTTTCATTAATGAGTATAGTATACGTCATGCAGATACAAATAACAAGATGCTTAATATCATATCTAGAGCATCATAGCCATTTAGAACAGCAGAAAACATGAACGTGCATGGGTTTATTCTAGAGATTTATGACCTGATTTTAAAATGCACGTTAAGTTAGTGTGCGTGCGCGCAGTGGCGTTTTAACGTTTTCGGCGCGTACGCCTTATTTCAGTCCAATTGGTTTGGAAAAGGTTCGAAATGTGTAGAATTCAGTCAGGTATTCAAACCATCGAAGAAACGCGAAATTTGATCGGCAAAACGGCGTGCGCCAGCGAAAAAAACGCGCGCGTAGCGCGCGCACCAAAAATGCGCCAAAATGTCCTGAAACGTATGCAGACAAAATCCTAGTCGATTGGGGCAATTTTAAGTTTTGAGCGCGCCGTACCGTCCCGTCGTGACGGCGTGCACGGCACGTGGCTTTGTCCCAGAGGTTGACTTGACTCGGAACTTGACAAAAAAATTGTGCCAAATTTGGTTACGTTCGCAACTTCAGTCATGAATTTGACAATAACAGATTTTGACAAATGACGTCATAGATGAGCGTCACGATGACTGATCACATAAATGACATGTCATTGTCGAATATTGCATAAGCCATGATATGGAAGTGGCAGACATGACAGGACATGTCAATTCTTGCGATATTTGGGACCAAAAGTGGTCTAGAAAGTAAAGAAGAAGATGAAGGAAGATTTTGACGAAATCATGTGATCCGCACGGTTTACACGTTGGGCGATAACCAACTAGATTTGAATT
>JZLH01S0597180.1:34763-46775 GCA_001188425.1 Eucidaris tribuloides
GTTTGGCGGGAGATTTTTTCATAAAGCGGGAGATTGCAGGGTGGAATGGCAGCAGGATGAGCTCGGTGGCGGGAGACTCCTGCCAAAAGCGGGAGGGTTGACAGCCCTGGCCTTTTTCTTCAAATGTTTGCCGGCATTGTCCCACTACAAGAAAATCCTGGCTACACCACTGTACATATCAAGGTTGCCAGGTTTTCCGATTCTCAAAAGGCCAAATTAACGGCCAAATTCAGTGAAAAAAAGGCCAAATTCAGATTTGATGCATTTTATGGGCAGCATAGCCTAGATTTGGTTAGAAATAACATTATAATCAATTTATAACACCTTTGAAACCTCTGCTGCAGCCAAAAATTTGAGTGCCGTGGTTTATGCGCAGCCAGATTTTTCACGTGAAGTACATGCGCACCGCTACTTTTCAATCCTTGTGGCACATATTTGACTGAAAATCCTTGGAAAACAGGGTTTTATAATGACTTTTTAATGTGTCAGTGAAAAAGGCCAAGAAAGGGCCACAAAGCCGTTTGGCCGGTACTTTGAATTCTTCAAGGCCAAACGATCTAAAAAACAGCCAAATTTGGTGTTTTTGGCCAGAAAAAGGCCAAACTGGCAACCCTGGTACATATCAATTATGTTACGCTATTTACTAGTCTAAGTCATAGACTGCTCTTTAATTTACCCTAATCTCGAGCAAAGCGAGCTGCGATCTAGTCTAAGTGTCCAGACTCACACCTAGTTTAAGTTCCTGAACTGCCTTAGGATTAGAGCAAAAAAAAAAACCCAGAGAACAGTCTAAAACTTAGACTATTTACTAGTGACAGAGTAGATTCAGGACTTTCACAAAGAAAGGGAAGGGGGAGGAGTTAACAGTTTGGTTGTTGTCGTGTAGGCTCATAAAAGCATTTTAGGCTGACAAAACATAAAAGGTCATCTGCTTCTATTTGCTTCCTCAGGCCAACAAAAAGTGAGCTGCAGGACAATAAGTGGGGCTACAACAACAAATGGGGCTATAGAAACAAAAAGGGGCAACCTTCGATCAGAATTTAGATACATGCATACAGACCTGGTACATTTCGGAAATGGACTACTTGGATGAAATACTTTAGCAAGGTTTCACTAATATTTGGAAGAGAACATAAACAAATAAATGACTTGCTATTCTTATTTCAATGCCATTCCTAAGTAAATGTGGGTGTATAACATAACATGAACTTTCCCTCAAAGACCTTTTCAATGGCAAACATTTCCTACACAGCTAAAAAAAATCTGAGTAGAATATACATTATTTTTTTTTTAACCATGATTTGTGCAATTGTGTTACTGTACAGTGTGCAGTGATATTAGTACTAATTGAAAAAAAAGTAACATGAATTTCAGATACTCTAAATTCTGAGCCACATGTATTTACAAAGTATTTCATTTCTTGCCATACATGTATTTCAAGAGCATTTATTTCTCCAAACTGAACTTATTGCCACAGTTACTTTGTGTACATGATTGCGTGTTTTATGAAAATGTATTATTTATTATTATTTATTATAAACTTTGACTTGGTCCCATGATAACTAATTCACCACATCTGCTTTAAAATGACCTCAAAAGGTCTATTTTTCATCCTAAAAGGAGTTAAATAAACCTGAAAAACTATGGCACATTGAGCTAAAAGCTTAAATAAAATGGCAGTTTACAAATAACTAACTTTTTGAGAAGTGACATGCATCTCTCTGAAAAAAAAAAATCATATTTGATTTTTTTTTTTTAATGTCTAGTATTTTGATGGCACAGACCAGTTTGAAGTCACAAGGCTTATTCCTGTCAATAAGTGCAGGGAACGAGATGTTTGCGGAAACCTTGAAAATGTTGAAATCTTTAGTCATGAAAGACATTTCATAATATCTTAACTCCCAACAGTAGCAATACATGATGTATGACTTTCAAACCCCTTACCAATATGCCATTGCTAAAATGGGTTTCAATGTATTCTGTCAAACAGTAAAACAATTTGGACTGTCTTAAACACTATCCAAATCAGATTAGTTTCAGAAATGATAAAAGTTATACTTTTCTCCTAGTTTACCTCCTCTTTAAATCTCTACATCTCTCAAAATCAATCTATGCATTCAATTTAAATTTGAATCTGATTTAAATGTAGTTCATCTACCATATAATCTGGTATTACAGGTAATCTACAGTTTGCTTCTCACTTATTCAAATCAATTCTCATGATGCAAATTTGTTAGTTGATAGTCGAGCAATAATGCTGATACCTTGATAATATCACATGTTCCAAAGTGTGCGTTCAAACTCTTCATGTTTATATTTGTGACAAAATACTTATTGCAGTCAGCATTACCAGTGCATGGAAAATTGACTTCACTACTGCAAACCGTGTGTTATATCTTGTTAAATTCCAACTTCATTAAGTCTGCAATAATTAAATTTGTTACCAACATCGTCGCTAGTTTTCACCAGAAAATGACGTGACTTGAGTTCTTTTTGTTATTACGTTGTGTCGCATCCTCCTCGTCTGCAATGGGGCGACCACTCGGGTCGTCTACGTAGTCGGTTATACACACCGGGTGCGAGAAGGATATCTGACAGTCATCCAGCCGCGATGACGCACTCCTACCAATGAGCTCCGTGATGACAGAGTTACTAAAGGACGAGGAGATGATTGAACTGTAGAGGGCATCCTTCGAGGCCCAGTCGTCGATGTTGTAGTATTGACACGTGTTCGCAGAGAGGGAGCCCTTCCTCGTGGGGTACTGATCTTCCCAGGCGTCTGGCATTTTGATCATGAAACTTCCCTTGACGTGTATTGCCTGGTGTGATAATGAATGAAAGAAATCACAAAATAAATCAATAAAAACAATTGGAGTGTTGCAAAATGAAATGATGTTTAGCAGCTTTGTTGCATAAAATAGCAAGGCTCAACAGCAAAAATGTACAAAATTCTGAGATTGACTTTGGGGAAAAATACCAGTACAACCAGAAAATCAATTTGTAAGTCTCATTACCATTGTCTTGCATTTATTAATCTATACGTGGAATTTTCCAGTTTTTTTTAAATAAAGTAAATGAAGTAAAATACTGAAAATTAAGATTTTTATCTAAGTACTCAGATAATTTTACACTAGTAAAATGTCCTTTTCTTTGTTTCTTTTGCACAAAGTGTCAGATTTATTCAACCTAATATTCAAGAGATAAATAAGTAAAGAAACAGAAATTTCTTTGAATATCCCCAAACTTTGCATACATTTTGGTACTTTGATATCACCTATTTTTCATCTTTACATCATTCCAGTCATGCACATGCTTGTTCATAACATCTCTGGTCTTTGTTCTATGTAATGCACACTATGCCCTTAATTGACAGAAATTACTTGTGACTGGACCTCGTTTCCTTTCTGTTTAATGTATGTAAATGTGTAAATGATGTTTAGAATATATACTCGTATATTGTAAACTATACATTTCCAACATTGAGTAATTTTTTGAATTCCTAAAATGCATTTCAGTTATGCACTGATGTAGCCATAATTTCATGTTTCTGTTGTTCCACCAGTAACAAAATCCCAATTTTTAGAAAAAAATTCCATACTTCAGGCGAATCAAACAATTATTGTAATCAGAAAATAGATTCAGCCCTTATCGTCATCATTTACATTATTTCAATCATTATCTAACACTCAAATGGGGACAGGGATATCTCAAGACAGCATGCCAAATGCCAAAGTTTACATTCCAAGACTACATATGTGACCTGTCACCAAGATACCCTGATAAAGTCGCACATCTTATGATAGAAAGACAAATACTTCGGGCGAAAATATAAATATAACTAGAAAACGTCAATGACGTAGCGCTCATCCGGCATCTCGCAACATCATATATCCGAAATTTCATGTGGTACAATTTTATACTGGTCAAAAAATTAAAATTTGATGTCCCGGAAGGAACATGAATATAAAAAAATTAGAGTGAGAAAAATATTAGTTTCATGCCCCGGAAGGGACATAGAAAAAAAAAAAATAAAATAACATAATAATAATAACTACATGAATTTATATATGATTGCACCCCCGGATCCCTTCGAGGGCTCCATACTGATTTTCGTTGTTGGAATAAAGCAATCAATCAACCTATTCAGAATGATGGAGAAGAAGCATTTACTTTACAAGTGAATGAATTACATTAATGAAGAAGGCATAATTTTGAAAAACATTTTTGTGATTTTATTGTGATTTTGAATTGTTGCAATAAATCTAGCGATAAATTAATAGAATCTTCGACATTTGCTGTACAAGTTTTTGAAGCCCGCCACCTAGCCCTATCATATAAAAAAAATAGAATGAAAATTGGCTCCAAGAAATGAGGGGAGAGAATTTGTTATTTTGCGAATAAATTATGCCATAAATATACCATAATTAATTAATGGAGGCAACCAGTTAAAAATTCTGGGTAAAATTTTAGTGTACGCAAGCTTAGCTCTACCAGATAAAGCAACTAATCAAAATTGGTTTGAGAATGCATGAGAGGCATTTTTTTGTGATTTTATTGTGTGATTTTGAATAAATTTGCATAAATCTTGCATTAATTGGATTACATTTTGAATTTGCACTAATTGATTAATTTCAAAATTTTGTGTAGAAGTCTTGAAGCCCACACCCTAGCCGCTATCAGAATCAAAACAAACGAATTATGAAAATCGGTCAATGAAATGTGGGAAAGAAGCATTTTTGTTATTTTTGCGAATAAATTTGCATAAATTACCATAATTTAATTAAATGGAGTATAATTTTCAAAATTCTGTGTAGAAGTGTTATGTCATTAAGCTCAGCCCTACCAATAAAAGCAATTCACAATCACATCGTTGGAAGAAATGAAGGAGAAGAAGTGCAATTTTTTTGTGATTTTTCCGAAATAAATTTGCATAAATTAACATAGTATATGAATTATCACTATTCTGTGTAGGAAGTTTTAAATTCGCCCACACCTAGCCGCTATCATATTGAAACGAATCAGAATCAAAATCGTTGAGAAAATGAACGAGAATAAATTTTCAAAACTGTGGCGGACGGACGGCGGACGGACGGCACGGAACGGACGGAGGCCGGTCGGACGCCACGCCATGGCATAAGCTCATCGGGCCCTTCGGGCCGGATGAGCTAAAAACTTTTGCAACACGTGAAGGCCATAAAACTTTCGATTTTTGAGAACACTTTACTCTCATACTTTATATCATAATTACGATATTGGCACTTTCCTTACCTTAGGGTCGTGCAACTTTATCAGGGTATTGTGACGACAGGTCACATATCAACTATGTGCAGTGAGGGTGGTGTGGATCCAGGATATTCGGAAGGGGGGGGGGGAATGGGCAGAAGCAGTCTGAGCTGACAATTGACAAAGGGGGGGGGGAGGGTGATTTGCCCCCTAGATCCACTTCTGATGTGGTGATTTCTCAACCACCCTGACCTCTGACATGAATGTGATCAGTCTTAGTTGTTGATAAAAACACTAGATTTTTCAGCGAGGCCAAGTTATGTTACTTCATCAGCGATTTGTTTTTCTAGAAATCACTCCAGGAGTGAAATTGTTTCTTCGTTATCAACATTCAGCACCTTGAAATCCCATCTTGATAAAAGATCTCACATTCTCAAATGAGACACAACACATTAATCATTCTGACTGGCTGTTTAAACTTGGGCTGTGGGAGTTCCAATGTGCAAGTTCATGAAGTACCAGTAACATTTTTTTCTCAGTCTAAAATAATCCCTTTTTTAGCTTTGGGATATTCACATGTGTTTTATACATTTTCCCGTGTTCCAATGTCTTGTATTTCAATGACATGCAACTCGTCAAGAAATGAAAAAAAATAATGATGAAAGTGTTGTTTTTAGCATAAATTGCTCCAATTAATCAAATTGTAGTGTTACCAAAGTACACTTGGGTAAGTAAATTTTATAGAAAAGCTTGTGTGAAGGAACATGTTCAAATTTAATTTTTCCCTATTCTTTGATGTTTACACTATTCTTTTAACTCACTTTATAACCATATTGTCAAAACCTCAATGAGTTAAATGTTAAAATGTGGTACGCAAAATATGCGTGTTTGTTCAAAATGACAAGCACACAAATATTATTTTTCATGTTTTAAATTAATATTTTTTTGTTTTAAGCAACCAAAAGTGGAACATCATGTGGATATTACCACTTCTACTATATCTTACTTTAGTGTAGCAGTGGGCTCCTTTTTCCTCAAAAACATAATACTGATATTCAAAATTTGATGCACAAGACATTGACATGTTTCATTTTCACTTCCTTTTTTATTTCTGGATGTGGAATCAATATTATGGTTTTACGTGATCCTAAACTTTGTAACTCTCACAAAAACATGACCATATCGTCGTGCGACTGGCAGAATGTCGTTAGCAAATGCTCTAAGTAAAATGTTGTTAACAGTATATTCTCTCTAAATTGAAAATAAAGAAACTTCTTCCATATTTCTGCCTAACATACTGATAGAAGGACCTCAAAGACCACAACACTTTAATTTCATGTAAAATAAGCCAATGGTTTTCACGTTACAAGCAATTTACTATTAACAACATTTTGCTTAGAACATTTGCTAACAACATTCTGCCAGGCGCATGACAATAGCAACATATAAAAGATACTAACATAAACAAGATGCTGAACTGCGCATGCTTCAGATAAACGTATGCTTTCCATATCGGCAACCAGGCTGCATGCTGTTACCATTCAGGCAAGGAATCTTCACCTCAACATCTTCCTCGTTTAGCGACTCTGTTGCCGGCGTCGCTGAACCGATGCTGCCGCCCTCTAGCGATTCCCACGTGCTCCCCGTCCAGTGGTGGAGTTTCGGGACCAGACGGATGTGCCGGAACTCGTACCAGAATGTCATGAAGTAGATGTTTAATAAGACGACCAGTATCCACTCGAATGCAGCACTTATTCTTCTGTAGTGTAAAACCTAACCATTTGAGAAAAAAAACAAATACACCAATTATTATAGATGAGACATATGACTGCATTCCACCCAAACATTATCATTTTGTTGTCATTATGTAGTACCTCCGGATTGCTCTTTGCTGTGTATGTCAATATCAGAAGTAACACACTTGTATGTATGCAGAACACAGAGGTGAATAATATGAATGAATATTATCGGAAAGCACATTATATATTCACATAGAATTAGTGCAAAATAAATGTATGGAGTATCATTAATAAGTTGTTAGAATCTGCATACTCTAACTCAGCATTTTTTCCATACACGCTTATTTCTTGAAAGCATGGCAATATGAATTTCCAACCTGGAAAAACTTTATATGTTAGTAGGGTTTAAACCAGAAATGCTGTTAATTCTCATGATTATGGCATTTAGCCATTGTGTGTAAAAGTGTGTGTAATTTTTTTCAGACTGTAATGCAAGGGGTGATGAAAATGATTTAATCACAATTTCCCATACATATTTCTTAGGAATGTAGTACTGCAACCCACAATTTCGATTTTATGATAAATATTTTGTCACTACATCATAGTTTTCTTCCAATGAGATGATATAACATTTTTATTGTTCACCCGTCAAGTATGAGATTCTGTTATTACCATAGAGTTAATACAGGGCACATCTGGATCCGGTAGTCAACCGGTTAAGAAAATCCTGTCCACTCAATTTTCGAATAACTGGTCATAAGATAATAGATGCGAGCAGAGAGAAGATTACATTTTTCTTGGCAATGTTTCAACTCCTATAGAACAATCTCTTATTTAATTTCTGGATAAAGACATTATACACAAGATTCATGCTTCCCAAATCCAGACTGGTAAACTCCTGCTCAAATTCTCACTCAACGATGTCGAGCTGCAAATCTGAAAGTCGGGAAAAGTGATATCGAGTTGATCGCGGTCCGCATCAATGCCAACGCAATGTCTTCCTCCAAAAACTGCTAACCCATGACACCCGTCTGTCGTCCCTTTGTCACGTGATTCTTGAAGACGACAGAGACTTTATACCCTTGTTGATTTAATTGGCTAATCTTGCGGATTCATACGAAGTGCCGATGATGTCACAGAGAAAAGGATTAGGGGTCACCTATCTGGGTTATAAGCTCATTACTTGTCTGGCTCAATGAATATATACAGCCTGTTTCAAGAAATGTACAAGTGAAAACCATCCTGTTTAGCAATTAGAAAATATTTTTGTGATGTGTTGCTTACATCAAACTACCATAAGCTTTCAATGACAGTTTGTTCTGTTCAATTTGTTTGTTTTAATCTTGACATATGTTTAGTTACCAACCAAAGGATAAAATCTCAATTGTGCCAATTTTACTAGGGAACAGGGCTTGATGCTATCATGACTTGAATAACTGTGGCACAATTGTGATGTTACACTTCTGTTGTAAACCAAACATATCTCCAGATTAAAACAAGCAAATTGAACAGAATGGCATTTGAAAGCTAAGACTGTGCCCTTTATGTTGATGCAAGCATCATGTCACAAAAGTATTTCTAATTCAGAAAAAGGGCACTTTTCAATTGCACAATTTTTTTTGGAGACATGCTGTAGCTTTTAGAATGAACGGGTTTATATAAATGTCAGGAAGGTGGACCCTCAAATAAAACAATCCAAATCCTATTAAAACTTAATAAATTGGACAGGATACTCTAATTTAATGTTTCCCATACTTACAATTTTTAAAAACAAATGTTTTGATATAATTGAATAATTTTACTCTGCAAACAATAACTCAACTTTTTAAATTTCTTTGTTAGCCGACACAAGACGAAACACTTGCTAGGCGGTGGGCAATTACGCCATATGCCGGCTTCACGGAGGAAACCACAGGAACAGTTGCAAGGCATAATTTGATTTGTTTCTAATTGAAGGGCTGACAGTCGACTTAATGGGAGAGGGATTTATTACCATGGAGGAGAAGAGGTGGGGGCAATTAACAGTGATCAGTGCTAGGGGGGCCTGGATGTCAACCTAATGAGAAGGTAATTATCACCAATATCTGTTCAGTGGATAAAAGTTCAGCTACTTCTACTGCATCACTATGTATTTCTACGGTAAGATTGAGGTAACCTTTTTGGTGTTGACACTCCTCAACCAATATTTAAATTTGCTAATGTTTTATCAACATTTCAAGAATTATGGTACTGTGTACTATCATTTCAGACATAAGAAGTGACATTAAATCTACCAGTAAAATGTTTTTAATGACATTTATTGTAATTTTTAAATGGTTTGGGACAGACATGACAATGTAAGTATGGGGGAAAAATGCCACAAAAAGGGAGCAACATATATTTTTTTTATATAGCAATTTATTTGCAAAAAAGAGAGAAATATTTCAGAATATGTAATTTTCAGGGTATTTAAAGACTATACTGCAATCTACCAAAACATAAGGTGAAAAATTCATGTGATCACCAATTCACCATATATCCACTATAAACACTACGACTACAAGGTAGTCTACATGAAAAAAGTCATGTATGCAGAGCTTTCTTACTACTACAAGATACTCATTTTTTTTTAATGTTGACTGGAATGAAGACTATCATGTTGGAACTTGTGACCAATAGGAAACCTTTACATGCTAGTCTTTGGTCTAGTCAGTATATGTTTCTTGGGTTATAAGTATGTGGGTATAGCAATTCAGTAAGACCAATGTGATTCAATTTCATCACTTGCTATCTAGACTCAAGACTATTCTACTGATACTTGTGACCAATGAGAAACTGTGTTCCGTTAGTCGTCGGTCTAGTCAGCATGTTCTTGGGTTATACTATATATATGGGGGTAGTAATTCTACAAGGCTGATCCAATTCATTTCCTATTACCTCAATGTCAAATCAGCTGATTTTATCTATGACAACTGTTTGTATCCCCCCCCCACCCCCACCACATTTACCACTTACACCATGAAATCAACCACAAAACACCTGTGTGCAAGACTAGTAGCAAGCAGCTGGTGGTAAAGAAACGTGCAAGCTGTCAGCTCCTGTACAAAAGCCACTAATGCCACAAATTATAATTGGTGATAGTGGCATTTGTCTAAGGACCCCACGATGTTAAAGTCATCAAGTAAAGGACATGGAAGCACAGGTAGGGGAGACACGACCACCTGTCCCTATACCGACAGCCACAAAACAGTTGACAAATAATTAAATTTTAGTACGTCTGTAAAGTTAACTGTATGATAACTTTGATAAATCAACACTGCACAGATGATCTAACAATTGTCATTTTCCCCCTCTTTTGCAATCACCTTTTTTATGTATCATAATTATGGTTAAAGAGTCATAAAAGAACACATTTTCACAAAGACATCCTGTTTTTCGCCACACAATAGCAACAGTTGACTTTACGGGTCTATTACAATTTAATTCAATTGGCTCTTGATCACCAAAAGACTGAATCATTGAAAATCATTTTCTTTTGGATGGCACTGCTAGTTTAGCTTGCAGACACTTTCTTGTTTCAACTCATGAATAGCCTTTAGTGACAAATTTTCTAATACTATTTAAATACTAGTAGCTGAAGCAAGTTGGTAATTGGCCTTCCATCATTAAAATGTTACAGAAGATAAATACAGATGATAGATATAGAATATAACTTAACCACATACGCTAAGATCATTTAATGTACATTATAATGTGACATCGTAAATAAATATTCACAAATATCTTTACCGGAACCTCTCACAAAAGTCTTCAGGCTGGAAAGACAAGTTTTGTGAATAATGGCACCGATAAGAACAGAATACACCAACAAAATGTTGCTCACTGAATTTGAAGTTTTGTTAACCTACATGTAGTCTGTCAGCCAGACTGTATTTGTGTATCATCTAGCAAACACTGAATACCAGCTGATCCAAGCTTACAAGGTCAAAAACTCCCACCAGTGCAGTTGGAAAATTGTCAAGAAATTTCTGCTACAGTTGGACTTTACCAAATTCAAAATTAGTCTGTAAAATCTACATTCACTGTGTGAAATCTAGACTACTGGTACCGTTACTTATGGTAAGTAATGGCCCAAGTTTGAATGATTTTTATTGCAAAAGCTTTACAACATATGAATTCCAAATTTTTGAAGTACCTACAATGTAGGCTATCTCTTATAGTTGGATCAAATCGAACAACATGGTCAGGTGTGCCAATCAAACACACAGCCATCAAAGGTTATCATAAAAGTAGGTTATGGGTTCTGATGTGCAGATAATTATATCTCAATCATCAAGAATGACTATGATATCAAGAAGTGTCGGTAAAGCGGTCTTAAAACTCTTATAAATATCTACACTTAGTCATCCCGGTGTGACAGTGGTTAGATGTAATTGTATCAATTAAGGATATGATGAAGGACCATTGACCAACAAGCCACTTGTGCCGGTATGAGGGATACTTGCGAACAAGTGTTGACACATTTTTGCATCGCTGTCAAACTTTCTCTTAGGATTTTTTCTTCTTTACATGAGACATATGCGTTGTGCAAGACAGTTTGACCATTTTATTTTGCTGAAGTGAATTTTATGTCTATATTCAGATATGTCATTATAGTACTCTTGACTTTTTTTGTGAAAAGGTTGTTAAAAGAGTACTTTTAAAGTACATGTATCAGATCATCAACAAAGTTTTGCAAAATGATAATAATATTGTTCAAAGGGGATGACGATGATATAATGCAGATATATTATTTACTACTACTACTACTGCTTCTACTACCGCTGTTACTTCTACTACAACTACAACATGTAGGCCTACTAACACTACTACTTCTACTGTTACAATTACTACTACTCCACTACTTCTACTATTACAACAACAACTACTACTACTACAACTACTACTACTACTACTACTACTACTACTACTACTACTACTACTACTACTACTACTACTACTACTACTACTACTACTACTACTACTACTACTACTACTACTACTACTACTACTACTACTACTACTACTACTA
>JZLH01S0597180.1:58358-71871 GCA_001188425.1 Eucidaris tribuloides
CCTTCTTCCCTCACAAGTTATACCTGGTTATACCCGTAATCAAATGGGATAGAAAGTAAAATAAAAGGGATCCGACTTCTAAGCTGGAAATGAAGCTTGATAATGAATTGATCGCACAGCTCAGGGTCATTTCTCTTCCTCCAGAACCAAAAAATTAAAAGAATAATTGCCATAAATAATATGGAAATAAATATGACTACAGACTGAATCAAATCTGGAGCTGGTCAGTTCGCAGTGACCGTGAAGTCGTGGCAACCCGCCAGAAATAATCCCAACTTTCGGACAGGATGAGGGGATTCCTTGAAGATGACAAAATGAGAGATTTCCTCGTGGATATCCTTAACTTCCTCGTCTGGATGAGCAAGGAGTGACCAATGCAATCATGAATGGTCATTCTCTGAGTCTGATGAAAGGGAAATGATCCTACTTTATAGCCCTCACATACATACCAGGACTCGACACTAGCACTTGCCCGCTTGCCCGGGGCAAGTAAAATTTTGATCATGAAATAAGCAAAACAAAACAAAATAAATAAAAAATATGTCTAAGATTTTGTACTAAATTTCAACCTTATTTTGTTCATTGTTTTTAATTTTATGACTCTTCCCCTTTATAATCACACCTTTTGCAATCCCCAGAATTAAAATAACAAATGTCCAATGCTATTAAAAAAAGCCTTCTTGTTTAAAATTAGTGAGAAATTATTTTTAATGGTTTTGTTTATTGTTTATTTTTGGGCAAGTAAAGTTTTCATTCGGGCAAGTAAAAATCTGAAACTGAAAGTGATAATTTCACTTGCCCGAAGGACAAGCAGGATAAAAAGTCAGTGTGGAGCCCTGCATACACAAAGTAATAAGTTCAGTACCCTTTAACATCTTTTGATTGCATGTTTTGTTCTCTTGGTTCATGTAGGTATGGAAAGAGAGAACATTCAAAGCTTCCCTCTTTCTGATGCTATCATGGTTTCAACACCAGAATAATCTACTGTCTCTTGGAAAAAAGTTTTTGATTACATGTAACTGTGAGGAAAAAATCAAACAAAATTTGACTTTCAACTAATCAGAATCAAGCATTTAAAGGGAGAAGGAGCCAGCAACTAACAGGCATAAGTTAAGAAATAATTTGAGTTCTTGCCAACCAATCAGATCACACGTACACTGGTCTGGAGCTGACCATACGTGACCGATGCATGCCACCCGACATATGTTAGTCGCGCCGTGGTAATGTATGCACTGTTTGAATTGATAAGCTCCTCCCCCTATACCTGTTTCTGCAAGTTTTATCCTGGGATAAAACTTGCAAAGACGTAAAATAAACACAAATTAACTAATTTATAGGGTCTTGCTGAGGTGAGCATCACACAGTACCCCTTATTTAGGCTATCTTTATCACCATGTACCGTAATTCTCACAATACCATTTTTTTCTTAACTTATGCCTGTTAGTTGCTGGCTCCTTCTCCCTTTAAGACTTTGGTTACAATTTTTTGGAGCTGCATTTCAAGGCAAGTTCTTACTCAGGTTTCAGTAGGCAATGTACTACAGTAACTTTGATAAAAGTACTGTAACATAATGTACATGTACAACAAAATGATAAACTCAGCCACTGCAAATGGAATGTGATGTACTTTAATTTGCCAAATAATATTTTTTCAACATTTTAATTAAACCCCATTTTCTTGTTCAAATTACATTTTACTCATACTCATAGCACCTTCTTGCATATTACGTAAAATGAATCCTTCAGACTTGCTATTAGTCTACGGAATTAGTAAGAAGATTAGCAGGGATTAATTATGAAATCCCTTATAATTATTATATACTTCATGGATCAGTATGGATTGGTAAATGGGGCAAATAAAGCAATGCTATAATTAGTTTATACTCCTACTTGTGTGTTCATGATTAGTTGTGGTGCCAGTCTAATAAGCTCACTTAACGACTCAAATACAAATATAGCAATATTTCAGTGAATGAAAAAGAAGCTACATGTATTGTGGGTTCTTTCTTTGTGAATAATTAATAACTACACTACCGGTACTACACAAAATATATCATCGAATAAGCTATAAGAAATTTACATTTTATGTACTATACTGCATGTTCTTTCTTTCAAAATGCAAAGAATGTAAGAGTAATAGAAAAAGGAAGTCTGACATACATTCCATGAGACTTGTCACTTTTGGTAAGTGAGAAATAGGTCACATGAGTCCTCCATCAGCCAATCAGCTGTCGGTGTTTCACATTAATGATTATGATTGGCTCCAACATGTTGATGTTGTTGACAAGGAAACATAGCGTATATGTCATCAAAGTTTTGTTGACATATTTGTGTCAAAATGGCCATTTTGTTACAGTTTACACAAGTCACCCTGGAGGATCAAATTTGCCAACCATTGCCAGCTCTGTAACTAAAACAAAGTCCTATGCTGACATAACATGAAATCTCATCCCTCCAAAAACAAACAAAACAAAAGGAAAATGAAAATAATTGGGAAAACACAAATAAAGGCAGGAAGAAAGCAAGTAGGGCCTACAGTAAACAAATAAATAAATAAAACAAACAAATAAATAAATAAACAAATCAATCAATAAATAAACCTATCAATAAATAAAACAAGAAAGAAAGAAAGAAAGAAAATAAAGTCACAAATAAATGAATAGTTGCTTAATGATAAATAATCAAACAAAAATAAACAAATGAATGAAAGAATGAATCAATGAATAAATCAATCATCATTTGTTATGAAATCAAAGTCAAGAAGTTGACATTATACTTTGCATTCAAAGTATCAAACTGTATGGTCATGGTACATGTGGGTCAATAAACACTTTCAGAAACGAAATGTGATTTGGGCATTACACTGATGGTACTGACCTGGTAAAAATCTCATTCACAGCTTTAGTGAGTTTTTGCACCTGTGCCCCCCCACCCCCACCCCCCCAAAAAAGAAGAAAAAAAATCAACTACATGGGGCCTGTGCCACATATGGAAAAACTGAAAAATCCAAGGGATTATACAATCACAATGAAAACGATTTTGACCACGTGGCCTTTACTTCTGACAGAGCTCAAAAAGTTCTCCCCAATATGTCAAGTTCTAAAATTTGAGCTGACATTTGATACTCCTCAGGAATTCATCTGAGAATTGGTACCTTCCTTGGTTACTTCAACAACAACACCAACAACAGCTCGACACACTGGAGTGCAGTGTGGCTGGTTGACTGCAAAGAACAAGGAGCTTCAAACACAAGCACAAATATGTTTAAAGGCAGGGAATCTCATTTGCAGCCCTCCCACAGCACATCAAAACATTACTTATGTCCCTAGCATAATTGTGAAGGGCATGTCTGTGAAATCTGAAGATCAGTAATTACCTAGAATTTGAAAAATGTGCCAAAAATTGCTGTTTAGTGTATGTTCTACGCTTGAAAATTTTGTCTCTAAAAGTCAATTATTCAAAGTCTAATGGTTACAGCTGCATAATTCCACTAAACCCAAGTTTCTAGTTCCTATACTTTGCTAAAAGGTTAATAGATGGTATTTTATATCAGTGAACTTTATACACAATGTTGATTTTTTTTAGGCTTGCAAACAAAAGCTTTGATTTAAAAACAACAATTGCCAGAATCAGACACTTTTATCCTTCCACGGACTGGTAGACATTGAAAACAACCTTTTTCCCCTCTCAACCACCACTTGACCCTCCTGAAAGCATTTTAAAAACACACTTACCATATAACTTCAAAGTGGTAGCTCATGTTTGCAAGTACTCAAGTGTACTTTTTCTAGTGTCAGCTTCCGGACATTATAAAAAAAAAGATGCATGAAAACTGTAAGCTTTTAAAGCCTCCCAGTATGGACGTAAGAAACAAAAATATCACTTCGATTCGTTTAGTTTGTTGTCCAAGGAAATCTAGGAAAACATTTTTTCAAACATTTCATTATTGTTTTAAATTGAATAATTTCATGTTTGCCATGACTTGTCATTTTAGGTTTCAATGAAATGATTTCACTTGAACCCTCCCTACCCCCTCCCCCCAATAAAGCAATTTTGTGGGAATGTGTGCTTCTACCTTTACTTTCTTATTATTCAAGCATGACATATCTGTATTGCACGGCATATGGAATTTGCATCCTTTGCCAGTTTGAAGAACCACGAAGATGAAGATAAAGATGATCTTTGAATTTAATTCTTGCACTCTTGAAACCCATAGAAATGCGGGAATGTACGGCTCAATGTAAGACTGCAATCACATTACCATTACATCACATTAAAAGCACACACCAATCCAACATTTCCCACAGTTCCTTGCACTCTTTGCATGAGCCAGAGATAAAACATAAAACAGACAGGACAAGAAAATAATAGATAAAACTTTTTATACCCCCACAGCACAGCTTGTATTGATAATAAAATGTCACGTTTCTACATTCGTTTTGACAGGATATGGGAGACCAGGCGAAGCGCATTTCAATGTCTTGGCACCAACCGAATTCAGAGAGAGAAATGACCAATGCGTGACTCAGTGCCCGACATCCCGTATGGTCCCAAACGATTACGAGGTCGGACAGGCAAAAAAATACAAATGATATGAACGGGGAAGGGACACCCTAACTTCCCGATTTCTTTGCCGCGATTGCTGAAATATGGTTGAATTAGGCATGCTCTATGAACGCTGCTGACGTTGTGTGAAATATTCAAAGCCAATGCACTAATGGTTGAAAAGGTTACATTAAATTTACAACATTTTCTGTATGGTGAAAATGTGGTAGGTACCAAATGGAAAAAGCACAGCAAAAATTGTTTTTTGAAAACTATAAAACAGTAAATTCAAGAAACTATAATCTATCAGCAAAACACAGACGTTCTTTTGTCACAAAGTAGGTTGGTCCTGTACTTTACTTGCTTATAGTGGTTTTACACTTAAATCTACATTTTACTTTACTTACTTACTGTCCATTATGCCTCCTGGCATGTAGGGCAGCAACAAAAACTCTAAACTCCTGTCTGTCTTGTGCCATTCTCTGGAGCGATCCCTAGGTCTGGTGGAGGTTAGTCATTTCAGAAGTCTACATTTTACCCCAAAGTTATCAGAATACTACTACACGTACTACTACTACTACTACTACTACTACTACTACTACTACTACTACTACTACTACTACTACTTTTACTTTTACTACTAGTACTACTTATATATTATTATAAGTACTATTCATACAGATGAAACATGAGAAGGAAAGAATGGACAACTGGAAAAATGAAAATGCTCTCAAGAAGTAAATTCATTTTCAAGAGAGAACTTAATTTACTGCATGATATGATGTAAATGCCTGTTACTTGTTCTACCTCTATCAATTGTCTGTGACTCTCAGTTGCAAAATCAATCATTCTGAATAAAACATTAACCATACTGTATTCAAAGTAATAAAAACTGATTATGATAAGTGTGATCATTTCTCATGAAGAGATTTTAACTCCCTCCCCCCCAAAAAAAAACCCCTTGTGATATGCACCTTTGAAATTCACTAAAAAATAAATTAATATTAATGACAGAAATTAACAGCAATGATGACTAACATGATGTATATTTCACCAAGTAAACCTCTGTGATATGTATCCTCAAAATCAATTTTTAAGTGAAACAATTATTATTCATGAGAGAAATGATTAATTCATTAATGACCAGCTGTCCATTGACTTCAAGCTAGGTAAGAAGTGAATGTCTGGGGATTTTTCCTTCCTCTTGTAGTAGTATGGTGACTCAATGTTGTATTGCCAATCATTTGATAAAATTACTTCAAGTTCTCTCACTTGCTGGAAATCATATTATCACTATCTCAGAAAATGATTTGATTTGATAATGATGGTGTGAAAAGAGTTTAAACAAGTGTCAAAGATATCATGATGTGTATACAATGACAGCTACCAGGCAGTGGCCGATAAATAGGATTATTCAGAGGAGAAATTTAGTTAGAGCAAAAGTTGGTGATCATCTACTGGAGGCAGAAATGTATTACTTCCCTTTGATTTCCTGTGAAAATTACACCAATTATTCTATGATTTACTTCATTATTAGTATCATTTATATTTCATTTCCAGCTGTGAGTTTGCCACGTTTTGTGGCGGTGAGGCATTATATGTGGGACATTGACCTAAGTCTTTCATTTGGTCGATTGGTGCCATTTACAAACGGCAATCGAAACCAAGAACCTGTGTGTGATATTTGAAATTACACAAATTATTATATGATTTACTCCAATATTAATATCATTTATATTTCAATTCCAGCTATGATATTACCACGTTTTGCAAGAGTGCAGAGGCATTATTTAATGGGACATTAACACAACTCCTTGATAGCTGATATAGTTGAATGCTGCCACTTACATACATTACTCAAAATCAACTATGTGATATTATGGCAATGATTAACCTTTTTTTTTCCATTATAAATACTATTTACAACTAATTCCCAGCTATGATATTCATAAATTTGCATGGGTGAGGCACTGTTTTATGGGACATTGACCTCAATTTTGACAGAATCGATTGGTGCCACTTACAATACAAACACTGATCAAAACCAAATATCTTATCAAATGACATACAAAACTTATGAAAATGACATACCCACAATAAAATATAATTACAATATGTTTCAACTTTATGATTGTTTTTGTTGTTTTTCTGGGGTTTATGATGCTAGGCATCTGATCTCAATATATATTTTGCAAAATTTGACTTCAATCCGAGAGAAGTAAAAAGTGAAAGATACAATAAATTGACAACACCCATAATTTGATTGAATTAATATGTTTCTCAATTTGAAACATTGTGAAGATATAATAAGAATGCCCATCATAAGATGTTCGGCAAAGATATTCTTTTTCTTTTTGTTAAGATACAGTATAAACGATCACAACAAACTTGTCAAAACCAGCTGTTACTGAACGATTTATCTATTTTATTCATCTATCTATCTACGGTTATCTATTTTCCCTAAAGAAGTTTGATCTAGAATAAAAACATGTGAAAGTGATGGCACATTTCCCAAAGAGGAAGAAATAAAGAGGTGTGAAGTTAGTGACCACTTTGAAGTTCAACATTGTCAAGAGACAGCTACTCACAAAGCCTCAGTGCCCCAGGGGGTCACTCACCACATTATGTGGCGTGCTACACAAGCGCGTCCACAAGGGTCCGATTTCAGCCCTAAAGCGTTGTCAACACTTTCTTTAATAAAATGGGGTGTTTTCAGCTTTGATCGACGTTAGGGTATCAAATAATGAATTAGGTCTTTGACATTAGGGTATCAAATGCAGGTTCTAATTATTAGTAAATTTGCTTCAGTTTTTCGGAATATTTCTGCGATGGCTTGGGTTGATTCTTATACTATTTTGAATCATTTGGACCCGAATTAGGGTCCATTTTTAAAGTGTGTACACCATTAGGGGTCCAAATTGGAGTTTGTGGAATACGCCATTAGGGTCCATTTTTACAGTGTGTGGATGCACTTGGGTAGCACGTAATATAGTGAGTGCCAACAAGCTGTACAAGAAATACTAGTATACAAAGGAAACTCTTCCACTTTTGAAAAACTCAAAATTTAAAATGTTGCCCCCCCCCCCCACCCTATTTCCCATAAGTAATGTACATACTGCTACCCGCTCTGTGATAATCAAACATTCATTTTTATAAAATACAATTTGTCACTTTTTATTTCAAGTAGGCTTTGTGTTGTTTTCTGATGTTTGGAATGACAAAAACACTTTGTGAAAGAGTAACAAAAAGTTGACTGATAAAAACCATACTTGGGCTTTAAGAATCATGAGAATGATATACCCCTTTCTGATATACTCACACAAAATTCATTCATTTTTTTCTTACTTCCTGCAATTTTGGTCAAAAAATGTAAAACATTCATGACATTTACATTCATGAGTGGGGGTAAATATACAAAGGATGATTCATCACTCAGATGCTAATTTTGATTGGCATGAAGGCATCTTATCATTTACAGCTGCATCTTTGGGTGTCAAAAGTTTATCCGTCCAACTCCCGCACTTATCATCCATATCATCCCAATCTGCTTGAACTTTTTCACCCCACCAACTTGAATGGATTCTTCCCATTTCAGTGTATTCATATACATGTATTTACTGGACTACATGTATACCATGTACAAATGGTATTAAAAGAAGAATTAACATCCCTTTTTTCCAACTTCAACTTAAATGGATTCTTCCCATTTCAGCGTATTCACATTCTAACTGGACTATATTATGTACAGAAAGTAATTTAAAAAGGAATAAATATATATTGTTTTTTTTTGGGGGGGGGGAGGGGGGCTAATTGGCAAACCGTGGGTTGTGATATTGCATTAATTTGCATTAAAAATCTAAACTGAATTGAAATACTTAAACAGAGATATTTTGGGGGAAAAGAAGTTCTGGAGATTGTGAAATATAATTTTTACAATAGTTTACTAATAACTCATAATGAAGTAAGAGTAAGACTGATCATTAGGATGATGACAACACTGTTGAATACTTTATGGTGAGCAAATATAAAAAAGAAACATCCATTATAAATGCCACAATGTCAAATAGAACAGCTTTCAAGTAATTTTTTTTTAAATTCATGAGTAACTTTTGTTTCTTGACCAAGATGCCAGGCCACTGCCTTTGTCTTATCATGACCTAGTTCTATTATAAAGCCAAGTTGAAAATTTGATCAAAAGTGATTGGATTACATGCTTGTTGATTTTCTTTTACACGTAAGAGCTAATTTGTCAGTTTTAATAGGCAATTTGCCCAGTGTTCCAATTCTTCATCCTCATTATGTACTGCCCCCACCCCAATTGCTCATTTCATGAGTTGCAAATATTTAATGGGGGGGGGGAACAAGAAGAAAAAGGGCACTATAATGTCGAAAGGGTTATGCAGATATTATTACCATATTGGAAATTTTGGTTGGCAAGTGCTTCCTTGCCCAATCCCTCCCCTTCCCCACCCCCTCCCCACCCCTTCCCCACCCTCTTCCCAACCCCCTTGCCTCCACCCCTTCTGACTTGAAGAAACAGATGCTGCAAAAATAAAACAGTACCCAACCCGGATGTATCAATGAAATCTTAACAAACAAGCACAGTTTCATCTTTCTTGGACCATATATGGCAGTTCAACTGTCGTCCAACGTCAAAGCGTGATCGAACAATCCAATTGCGAGATCATTATTGGATAAACATTGAATAATCGTCGTGCGATGTGTCCTAAGAGATATGACGACTCACCGATTTCCGTTCTCAAACCTGTCGCACACTTCTGCCTAATAAACGCTCTCGCCAGATCTCCTAATAATAGACGGCTGGCCTCCCAAGAACAGAAGCCACATGCATAAACAGTTGTCAAAATGAATATGTCTGTTTAATTGGTTTTGTTCTCCACTGACGATGCTGATTTCCTTTGTCTACCCATCTTCTTTACTTGGTTCTTATCCTCTCTCTTAATCCTACTTCCATATTTCTTTTTGGAGGCCAGTTCATGTCCTTTTATGTACTCTGTGATCATTACCCCATCATACCCTCTCAAAAACAAAACTGAACTTCAGTACAATTTTAACTCTTAACATGCCAAAGTCACAAATTTGCACCACACAATACACACAATGTCCATAGAGTTGTAATTTCTCCAGCACGTTAAAAGTTAAAGATAAAAGTAAAATAAAAATTAACTTTAACTTAATTGAAACCATACTTTGGTAAGTCACTGCAGTATTTTTAACAATTTTACTTATTTTCTTAAATAAAAAAATTATGGGAAAGTGTGCTCTGACTTGGTATGAGATCCCAAACATCAGGAAACAATGTAACTAAATGTAGTAAAAATAGTTTAGATTGACCTATTAACATATTTTAACATATTATAAACATAATTAATGAGCAAATATCACCATGTATATACATTACTTAGACCAAAATATGGGGTCTCTCCTCCTCCTTACCCCCCCCCCCAATGTTTCTGACCACATCAACCACAGCTTTGATACCCCCTCCCTCTTCTCCCATCATATTTGCTTGACAACTATCATATTAAATTATATCAAAATATGGTCCCAGGACACAAAAACTCAGTCTCACAAGTATACATATACTGCACCATATCTTGATCACACATGTAACTGTGTTTGGCATTTGCAAACAGACTTTAAATACCTAATCCTTTGACCTATGACATTTGACCTCTCACTTTGACCCCATCAAGTTCACCTGTACCATATCATCCCTTCCACCACCAAGTTTTACCCCTTTTAGTCTGTCTCCCTGCCTCCAGTTTACACCAATCTACTCTCATCCACATATCCCAGTTACACTTTCCAACCATTATAGTTGTGTCCACATGATCGGAAATAAGTTGCTTGTGACCGGTCATAAATTGTGTCGATAATAGCATCAGATATAAAGTTGCAGTGAGAACGATCCTTGGGTATAACTCTGTAGGATATAGTGTGATTTATACCCGACGATTTATTGCCGAAGAAGAGCAGGCATAAGTCTGGTAATAAAGTTGTTACCGGTAATAACAAATATGTGTGGACTGTTCACTTGCGCTATCAGACATAACTGTGAACTTTTAAGCTAATCCAAACTGGTGATGTCATTTTGGCTTTGACTTTTCATTGTTTACCAATTCACATTTTGCGCAATTTGGGTCACAGGTTATGACCCGATATCAACTTGTCCCACACCATTTCAAGTCTGCTATTACCAGTGATAATGTGAGTAAGCTTTATCAGCCATTAACATGTCGGGTATAAGTGCTAATGCCAATAGTGTGGACGCGTTGGTGGATTAACGGAAAACTTTTAATTGTGTTGTGCTTATGCCTGGAAAAGATATGACCGGTAATAAGTGCATGTGTGAAGACGACTATAGTGTATTGTGTTTGAAACTTCATCTCCAACTTAACTGGGAAACACGAAAGTGATTTCCCCCTCCTCTTCCCACCCTTCACCACCCTCTTTTTCCTTCCGCTTATCCTCCTAACTCTCTCTCCAATCCAATGTTTTTGTTTTCTGCCAACTGGCTCCTCATAACTAGCTGACAAAGCAAGAATGATCTTTTTTAATTATTTGATTCAAAAGTACGCCATATTTGGGTGAAAACATTGTTTTCATCAATTTGCAACGTCACCATATTTTCGAAAAATATGAACCCTGCCAAGAAATGTAAGAGCCAAAGTCAAATTTCAGAGCCAAAATTCAGAAACATTTTTTTTTTCTGTCTTGTCTCGTAATGTTCCCCTGAGTGATGGCATTAAGTATGAATAATTGACTGCTGCTTTAACAGCAAGATTTTTTTAGGAATGAAAAAGTGGGTCAAGACCATGACTTATTCTACTCACAAAAGTGCAACTTTAATGTTTTACAAATATAATGCAGTTTCCCAATCTGGCAAAACCATCATTTGAAAATCACATTCAAGCCACAAGTGAATAATTTTCTCATGAGAACCTTCTCTATTTTGAATAAAAACAGAATGTAAAATGTTTAAAATGTGAGAGTTCTTAGGATGACCAAAAACATCTCTGAGATTACATTCCCTCGATAATTTCATAATGTTTGTTTGGAATGTAATCTTTCAACATTTTAGAGCCTGTTGCATAAAACTTTTACCAGAGAAAATATATCTGGTACAAGGCTCCTGTTAACGTGATTGCACCATTTATTTCACCATAGGGAAAAAATAAGTCGAGTTTTTCTCTGATTAAAGTTTTATGCAACAAGTCCTGGTTGCATTTTGGGTGATTAAAACTAAAGTGCTAGTTTTACCAACTTAATAATACCAATTTACAATTTTTGCAAAGATCCTATTTCTTATAATACCTGGTGGACACATTGCAATCACTAAGGTTTGTCAATCATGCTTTGCTACAGTATATACTGCAGATTTCATCACCTGTGAGTCTTTATCATTAGTTTTTTTTTTGTTAAAGGCATCATATAACAATGTTTCCAGTAAAAACAAAAAAAATAGCTTCATGATTTCCCATGCTGCCAGGTGTCTTTGATAAGGTCTAAAAATGAAGTCCTGAAAAAATTGCAGTTCAAATAATCATTAAGTGCTTTTATAAAGTGAAAATCATTGAGCAACCATTCCAGTTTTCCCCCATAGAGTGCTGTGTGGCAGATTTTTTCTTGGCTGAGAATAATTCATGTGCTGATTTTTATCTGTACATATTTTACTGATGACAGCATAACTGTCTGAACTTTTGTATTCTAGGGTGTTTATTTGTCCATTCAAACACTGTCAGATATGTCAGATAGCAAAGTTTGACAATGTTTTAATTGGGGCTTCCTTAATGTTATATATGTTATACAAATTTAAGATATATGTGTAGATCAAGGTTTCTTTATGGAAATAATCATAACTGAACACTGTTTACTCACTCCATTAATATTCCTGTAATACTGCTATATACTGTAATAGCAGTCTCACACCTACATGTACATGTACACTACTCATGGTGGATCCCACTAGTAACAAGCCATTTATGGGATGTATTGTTAATCCCATTCAGAAAACAGGCTTGTACATGTACATCAGTACATCTCACATCCAGGGAAAATTTTCTCCATTTATATTGGTAAAAATGTGTACTTTATAGAACAGAGGCATTAGTTTGCAAGGTAATCTTACACGTAGTTTGAGTGAAAAGATTGTCATAGTTTCTTGGCATTTTCTGGATTATTGTTAATCGCTTTCAGACAAAAGGCTACCACAGAAGCTCAGCACATCTAACATCCAGAGACAATTTTCTGCATTTATACTTTATGGCCTACTTTATGGAATCGAGGCATTAGTTTGCAAGATAAACTTAGTTTGAGTGAAATGATCATCATATTTTCTGGGATTCTGTGGAAGTGAGTTGTATCTGAGTATGCAATACTGGGCTTCTGTACAAGTCCGTCATCCCAAGGGGTTACGGGATATCCTTAGTGGTTTTTCACTGTAATGAATCACAACCATCATGTACCTTAGATTAGAAATGCACCTAATTGCCGTGATGCCTTTCAGACAACATTTGACTTTTAAATGCCTTGTTTGAAAATTTTTGAATAAAATCACAAGTGATCTATCATTTAACCATGTCAAATATCATAATAATAAGCTAAATAAAATAAAATATCAATTATTGTCTCTTCCGTCCATTTCCCTTCTTCATTATTTGTAATATATTGTTTAGGCAGAGATGCTCACTAAAAACATGACATAACAAACTTATAAAGGTCTAATTTCCTTCAAAATCCACAGGTTTGCCTCAGGTAATTTCAACCACAATGTCCAAAATGCAGATAGTTATTTATATAGTCTTGATTCCATGCTCCAAATGGTGATTGATATTATTTTCAAAAGTAGGGGAGGGGACACAACATTCATAGTGAGAGGGAGGAAAAATGTTACTAAAATGGTGGATTAACAGCAGAGGAAGTCTCTCCTAACCAAAAAAAAAAAA
>JZLH01S0597180.1:71896-90511 GCA_001188425.1 Eucidaris tribuloides
TTATGCAGCGTTGATTTCCATGATGTCATCATGAGGGGGAATTCCCAAGGGCAAGCAGCCCTGGTAAAATCAGGTTTGGAATTCATTTGAGGGTTGACGCACAGTGCATTAATTTATGTTTTATACTTCACCTATGTCATTCTCTCACAGCATATCAAGTTTGTGTAATTACAATCAACTTCAGTCATATCATATTTCAATCAATTTTATGAAAACAAAAGATAAATGAAAACTATTTTGAAAGAAGATTCTCATTAAAAAATACATGTCTATCTCAAAGCTCCACTGTGATTGTTTATGGACATAAATCATGCACAGCTGTAGAAAATAAAGAATTAGTTATTCTTATATTATCAATGGGTAATTAGGAGGAAATATAATTTGTTAAGCAAACACTTTAAAAAAAATTGGGTGATATTGAGTATGTATGTGTTTTTTAAATTTACTCATCATTCTTACAAGGTATTATTAAACACATCCATTTATACTTGTATGTAATAGGTATATTTTGAACAGTGTTTAAACATTATTTTACAAATAAGCTGAAAAAAAATTGATTTAGTTTAAGTGGCTGACTCAAAGTCCATTTTTATCAGATCCAGTACAATACAATATAATTCAAGAGGTATTTTTAACCAACTTATTTTTTAACAATCACAAGTTATCAACATCACTGAATTTTGACATTTGCTCTAAGACAATTGATGTTCCATTCAAATGTCAGTCTCGTTTGTCATTTGTTTAAAGTTGTTTTTAAATTTGGAAACAGTGATATGGTTGTAAAACAAAACCAGAACCTTGTCATTGACTGATAACATGTAGACATTCCAACTCAATATTTGGCTACCATTTGCATGTAATGTGTCAAGGGCAGGGAAGCTTGATGGGTGTTGGGGTGGGGCTGGTATGGGGGAGGGGAATAACAATATAGAAGAACATACCAGTTGTCATATAATAACATAGAACAATATGATAAGGCTGTATTGTATGATTTCTGTATTTTAAAAGTCAAACTTCTATGTTCTTTGGTGTCTTTAAAGTCAAATGCCATGATCTCCAATGAAACCAAAATAAAGTGAGAAGAGTAAACTGCAACAAATAATTGTTATGCCAAATTGTTATTTGGCATGTATTATGACACTTTCCAGTTACATTTTGCTTCCCAAGATGTATCAAATAATGCTCCTTTCTAATCTCTTGTTATAGTATACCAGTTTGGTTCTATTTAAAATCTTATTTTAGATATTTATTTTTGGTTGATATTACATTTAGTTATATATTTGTTTATTTATCTATTTATTCACTTATTTTTTAAAGTATCAACAGATTACCATCCATAAAAAGCTAGCTTCTGCTTCAAATATGTTTCTGTGATATTTTTCAATCATTCATTTGTTTATTCATTTAATTCATTTATCATTTCCATATGATGGATTAGAAATATCCTGATCAGGAAAAAGCTATTTCTTCACAAGGATATATTTTCTGTAATAAAGAAAGCTTTCGGCCTTCAAAATACCTAAAAGTTTTATATCATCACAAATATACAGCTATTCTTTTTATTTCAAAAAGGATACCCATTGCTAAATTTGCAGCTGAGAATGCCGCCAATGCTAGTCTTGAGATGCAGATGTATGGACTACTTAACGTCGACCACGTCTGGAAGGAGATCCAGGCATGCATGAAGCAATACATGACACCAAAGATAAAACAGAAGGAGGCTCCTACCAAATGGACGGTCAGATTCTTGTTCTCCTGAAGTAGAGGAAAGAACGAGGAGGAAAAAAAGACAAAGGTTAAACTCACAGTCATTTAGAAATAGCATTGATAAACAATAATGTAAGCTCCAAAGTTTTCCGTGTTGCTGATTTTCTGCGGAAATCACAGAATTAGAGTTGTAACACAAAAAACAGCATTTTTAACAAAAATGGGGAAAAAAAATCATTCTTAAAGATTCCCCCTAAATAAAATTTATAAATATTTATCTAATAAAACTAAACTAATTTACCAAAAAGATGCCTAATAAGTAAAAAAAAAAAAAAAAATCATGCATTTATACCTGAAAATATGTTCCCAAAACCAAATCAAAACCCCCATGGGCCTAATAAGCTTAAAGATAACTGTGATTTTTTTTTTCAAACAAAAATTCAAGTCAGAAAATTGCAAAAAATAAAAATAAATAAAAACGGAATTTGACATTTGTAAAAAGGAAAATTTGGGGCTTTATTACTATAAAGTGCACTATTGCACAATTTACTGTTCCATGTATACGCTAAAGACCTCAAGATAGAGGAGGGGACTGGTGACACCACTTTTTTCTCATCAAATTGTCAACTCCACCCCTCTTCAACCCATCCATCCCCCTCCAAAAAGTGGAATTGGATTTATACTTTCTCTTTCTCTCTTACTTTTTTAAGGATGATTTACAGAGCTGTATGATATAGAGAACAGGTACTTCCAGGAAACAGGATCAGGGGTGGGGGCCAGCGAGTGCTAACAGATTTACCTTGTAATACTCATCAGTCACTATGACTCCGAACTTTTATTTCTGCAATCATTTCAATGTCAAAGTCCTGAACGTGCATTTCAACGAAAACAACAAATGTGCCAGCGTAAAAGTACACGTCACCTGGTTCATAGTGCTGCCTTGTTAACACAAGCACCATAGGGGTTCTGAGCCAAGATATTACATTTAACAATTTGAACTACATTTTCTTGTTTTATCTTACTACTAGTAGAAAATCTAATTTAAGGAACTGAGTCACACGTCACAAACTGAGAAATGTTTCATTTGTGTGTTGATATTACCTTTTCCATTTTCTTCTTGCGCTTGTTATGTGTCTGTCTACTTTGCTTTTTCTTTTTGAGAAGAGTTGGTTGGCTTGAACAAGTTTAACATTGTGTGTGGTTAGGCCAAAAAGCTTCGGTGCCTGCAGGCTTTGTAACTACATTAAACTCTTACTTGACTTTACTCCTTTGAACAGTACGCATTTAGTATTGGACTTGCAATAAATCCTGCCCCCCCCCCCTTTCGTAGCGCTATTCTCTCCAAGTTCACCCAGACTGTTATGATTATTGTCATCAAATAATTTCCCCCAGGTTGCCCCTACCAACTTCCTGTCTGTTCACCCAATTGTAGATACGACCTTGTTCCCCCTCCCCAAAGGTTTGGGTAATACCTGCCACCTCTGTTCTTGTTTTTGTCTTTGCCACCAAAACAAATCAGTCATATTCAAGTGAAAACATTGTCTGGTTTTGGTTCGTAAAAGCTTGCATAGAATTGCATTGCTACTATGTAGCCTATATTCTTGGTGGCTCCTAAGTAGTGGTAACCATAGCCCCCCCCCCCCTCCTGTGTTTATCACTTTCTACCCCTATACTCCAGGTTATTGTGTCACTTGTCCCCTTCCCTCAATAAAATACATGGCTTTACACCTGGTGGGTTTGCAGACAATGAAATACAAATGAGACAAGTTGCCAACTAAAACAAATGGCAGACAAGATCAAATAAATATGTTTTTTTTTCTAAAATGGCAGTGACATGATTGGGAGAAATAAAAAAATGCCTCTGGAACCAAACCAGTTGAAAGATGTATCAAACAATACACCACCTGGCTGCAAGGATTTATCGTGAATTTATCGTGTGAAGAGAATCAAGCATGAACATACTAGCATTTTGTTTCTCTTGAATCCCGATAGACATAGAAACCACAGACTGCCACACAACAGATTTGTCTGTTACAAGGCATAGTGATGGAAGTTATTTTAGAACGAGTCAACATTTGTCTACCAAACTTTCACAGTAGAATCCTTTCACAGTGTGCTTCATTCGAGAACAGTTTCTCCCCAAGTGGAGGACTACCCCCAAATCATGTCATTTACCTTTGAGTCATATTTTATTTCATTGTTTTAATTAAATCAAAGATTTGGTTAAAATAAACCTTGCCTCCTTACTTCGAGTTTACATAAAAAATAACTTTCACTGTAACTGAGATAGGCCTATAAGTTTTGCACAAGAGTTACGATTTAACACGAACTAAGTCCTCCACTCCCGCCCCCCCCCCCCCCCCATCGGTAGACAGTATGTAATTATGCTAAATTTAGATACAGAATAAACTTGGAAACATTATACTACTGCTTGATCATTATTAAGCTTCTGGAAATACAATACCTCAGACCACAAGGTACCATATTTATTTTATTTACATGCCGCCGATTTTCGCGGAAACAAAAGTTGTGATCAAACATGGTGCAAAATGCACTCTATCATTTGTAGGTCACCTTTTAGTTTAGTTGAAACTGGAAAAAAAAATCATACGGAAAAGGGATTTGACTGTTTGTTGTGTCCTTGGTCCCAAAGATCCCAAAGTTTATCCGTTTAAGCAGGAAAAAAAAAATGTTTGTCCTTTATGTTTTGGCAAATGATCAATATTTCTGACTCAAACATATTGTGCAACGCCAGCTAGAACTCATATGTATGGTTATATCAACAAACATGACAGGAGATGGAGTAAACCAGCTAAACATGCACAAAGTTGAATAATCTATTATTCATTATTACAGCAATAAACCTATTATACTCATAAAGTGCTACACAATCTCCACTCCCTTTTAATAAATGTATCATTTTAGGGCTTGTGTAAGGGATGTATAATCACACTTTTATTAAGCATGTAGGCGTGAACCGCTGGCAAGGTTTCAGCGTTACTGAATAAAGTAAACCTTCCAAAAAAGTTAGAATTAAATTCAATTGTAAAGAAATAGATGAGGATACTGATGTCTCAATAACTATTCATTTGGACTTTTATACTTGGTATTGAATAGTCCATTACCAATCATTACAAACATCTTTGTTTACAAGGGTGCCAAATCCAAAAGGGGATAAGGGGCAACTGCCCCCTCCTGGTACAAATAATAAGGGGGTAAAATAAGTGATTGCTCTCCACTGATCATGGCCTCTTCAATCCCTTCAATCAAAAGTAAATACTAAATAAAACAATAGACAAACAAATAAATACACAAAACAACAAAATTGATCAATGAAATAAATGAAATAATGATCAATCGGATGAGAAGTGTACTACATCTACATGTATTTATACTTTATGGTGATTTTACTGGGAACAATCGACATAATGCTACAGAAAAAAAGTTTTAAGTTAAAACTTTCATTTTTTTGTCCTTCAGGGCGCTCTTGCTCACTTGAACGTCCCAAACTCACTTAAAAATAATTGTGTGCAGATATAATTTCTCTCTTTAAAATAAGATGAAAAGGCATATATTTCAGCGTATACCAAAGTACACCTTGTACACACAAAAAGAAGGTAATCTGGTCATGTACTCCGAGGCTCCCTACAGCAAATTTAGTATGGGCCATGACTTTCATATTTTTAATGAGTATGAAAGAGAGGGGAAAAATGTATAATCTCACAATTCGTCACTGGTCTTAAAACTTTAAACACAATACGCAATGGAATGCGCCATCCTGCAAACACACCTGACTTAGGAATTTACAGCTTCGTGGCAACGCAAATCGTGTCAAATTGCCCCCTAATGAACTTCGCAGACGGTGATTCACGGGGACGCTCAATTAGTGATGTGTAATGAAGAACAGGTGGGCGGATTGGCAAAGCATGATGGGAGATGAGACGGGGGAACTTCGACTCTGTCACCTGATTGGGTGATAGCTATCATATTGGTAACCCTATACTAGAATGGGATTGATTTCTGATATTAGTCAGTGATTTCAAATAATTTGACTACTGAATGGTTCATCTTCATTTTTGACAGTCGTTGAGAGTTAATCTGTGAAGTTTAAAGACACTATATAACACTATGGAAGACCCGTTTAGAAAATTGTCGAACTTTGCTATCTGATATATCTGACAGTGTTTGAATGGACAAATAAACACCCTAGAACACAAAAGTTTGGACAGTTATGCTGTCAGTAGTACAATATGTGCAGATACAAATTGGCACATTAATTTTATATCGGGCGATAGGAAATTCTGCAACACAGCAGTCTATAGAGAAAAGCTGTAATGGTCTCTCAATGATTTTCATTTTTTTCAAGCACTTAATGATCGTTTTACACTGCAATATTTTCAGGGCTTCATTTTTAGACTGTATCAAAGACACTAGTAGCATGGGGAATCATGTAGCTCAGATTTTTTAAACTGGAAACAGTGTTATACAGTGCCTTTAAAGCCAACGTGTAGGTTTGGTTGATCAACATTCTTTTTTCACTGATCTTTCATATAGAGAAAAAAAATATATCAAACCTATCAACAACAACAACAAAAATGTTTAGAAAGGCATATTGTGATTTTCAAATAATTTGTAAGCAGCTATCAGTATGCACATTTCCCATGGCAAAAAATAAAGAAGCCCCCCCCCCCCTATATTTTATTCTTATAAAATTATTTTTTCCCAAAAAAAAAAATTGTTTACAATTGCCGAAATGGTAGCAGCTGGAAAGTACCGGCTTAAAGTTTGTTCTAAGTCCTTAGTCTTGCGCGCATCTCGGGGGGGGAGGGGGGGGGGGAGGGACGGGGACAAAAATGGTTGAATAAGGTGGATAATGGTATGGCACTACGGCGTCACAATTAAAACCTGTGATGTAACTAGGCCTATATTGGCAATACTTGATTTTTCAACGTGAGTGTTGATGTATATCTAATGAAGAAAAGTTTGATTCATATTTGACTGGCAATGAGAAACCTGTTAATGAAGATGTAAGGTTACATGGACTTGCACCTGATCTCAGATTAGCATCAGATTAGATCACTTCATGATTTAGATATGTGGACAAGCATACCCCTCAATCAATTGGCAACTAGATGATCTGGTTTCGTAATCCTACATTTTTATATGATCTGTGAGCACTGAGCAGATAACAGTAGGTACATATCCCATGGCAAAAAATAAATAATAAAAATAATAATAACAGTGAATTCTTGTATAGCTCACATTCCACCAATAAAGATGCTCATGGCGCATATACATACAAAGAAATGCAACAAATACATTAACATAAATTTACGGATAAGTGTGTTGCGAAAATTATAAGGTGTCATATTTGATTAAAGAGTTAAGTTTTCAACTTAATAAAAAAAATAAATAATTAAAGAGGCACGCTCCCCTCAACGTATTCTTATTAATTGCTCAAAAACTTTGATTACAAATGGGCAAATGGTCACACTATTCGTGCGTTCAAGTTTCATGTTTTCCTTCATCTCGCTCCACCTGGATGGCTGGACAAAAAATGATTTCAATAACGATGGTTAAATGTTGTAGCCTATTGACATCACTATTAAAATCTGTGACGTACATTAACTATATTGACAGCATATATGTTGAAAACTCAATGCTGGGCATGTGTATACTGTTGATGCGGATCTACATGTCATGAAGAAAAGTTAGTTGATTCATATTTGGCTGGCAAAAAGGAATCTGTTAATGAAGATTTACATCTTCACAAACCAGGTCTCTTTTGCCAGCCATATCAGATATTAGTGTAAATTAGATCACCTTATGAAACAGTTTGAACATGATTCAGATATGTGGTTGAGCATATCCTACAATCAATTAACTGGCAACTGGATGAAATGTCTTGCACTGGTTTCTAGCTTGCACCTGATCTCAGATATATTAGCCATTAAAATGCAAATTTCTTTCGGCGTAATTTTGTTACCCAAAGGTCATATCACACAAATAAACAGATTCTGAATTTCTTTCATTTTTTTTTTTTTAATTATTGAAAAATCCCAGGGGAGGGGTGGGGGCGGGGGGGGGTCGGAATCACAAGATTTTCGACTACATTTTACAGTATAGGATCCAAAGCGTTAGTTAGGTGTTAAGGTAATCTGAATTACACCTCACCTGAAAGATCAGACGCTTATCTTTCTGCTGAGGTAAAATTCAGATTACCTCAACCCGTTGCCTCCAAGATTCTGAAAATCCCATAGAATTAACACAGGGCAGATCCGTTTCTCGTAGCCAACGGGTTAAGATTACCTTAGATTTTTCAATAATTAATTTGTTAAAAAATGAAAGACATTCAAAATCTGTTATTGGTGTGATATGACCTTTGGGCATAAAGCTTTCAAATAACAGAAATTTGCCATAACTAAACTTGTGCTTTAATCTAGATCACCTCATGGTACAGTTTGAACATGATTCAGATATGTGATTGAGCATAAGCTATAATCAATTGGCAAATGGATAAAATGTGTAACACTGGTTTCCTAATCCCCCACAGTAGTGCCTAAGCCCAAGATATCTTGTTTTCAGTTTCCAACAGGTTAACCCATTGGAGACGATTTGATTTCACTATAACATGCATTTTCCATAGACCCTAACACGAGTTAACTTGTACTTAGTCTCCAACGGGTTAACACTTTTATGTAATGTTACTGATGGTTGGCAAACAAACTTACTGACAAAATCAACAAAATAACTCCACCCCACATGACCAAGAAAAAGAGTATTCCAGCTTATTCTAAAGATAAATATGACCTCTTTCTCTTTGAATATTTTGCCACGAAAAATACAGTTACTTGTTAGAGTAAAGGTAGGTGTTTACTTTTTTGTTACACCAGCTATGCACATTTTTGCTCCATTTTGTACATGCGAACTCTGTTCTGTCAACATTTCATTTTTCAAAATTTTTCCTGTGTTTGCCATTATCAAACATCAAGGGACCACAGCTTATTTATATACTATGGTGAAGTTTATTTTATAAACAGAGAATAGCATGAAAACTGGAAATTTTCCAGAACCCAGATTATTTTTTCTTTACGAGATTGAAAAATTTTGCCCCCAGGCTTTGTGACTCCAGTGTTGCCACAATGGTAAGTTTCTTATCTTCTTGATTTTTGTTCAGTTCAAGCTTGATGAAAGCTAACCAGAAAAAAAGAAAAAAAAAAGATCTATACAATGGGCAGATACTTTGGTGGATATATTACATATCCTACTGACAGCAGAAATTTCCTGTTTTAGGCAGCTGGGTGAGTGGAAATTATATTGCTAAAATGTCTTGAGATGCATTCAAAATGTAAGGAATATATCACTCCTATCATCAGAGGATGCATAACCATGGTAACCACTTTTTATAACAAACATCATTTTCCCCTCAGCCTAACATAATAAACCATGGGTGGCGAATCTATCAGTTCAATCAGTTTCCAAATTTCAAACAATTTGATCAATTGCATTGTCAGTGTCTAGCGCAGCGTGTCATGAAGTTACAAGGGGACATGTCATCTCGGTTACCATGGCAACATCTCTTATCATATAACATCTTCTTGGTGGGTCCTGTGAGCGTTTTGAGCCAGAACTCATATTTCATGAAAATTGTACTAACAACTGTAACACTCTGAATCAAAAGATCACACTTTGTTTACAGATAAGTGAGTTTCACTGCCTGGTATTTCTCTTTGAAATTGTTGTTTTTACCTCAACTATGTACCAAGGTTACTTTCAGCAAACTTTGAGGCAGGATTTAAGCCAATTCCACACGATCAGACATAAGTGGCTTGTGACCGGTCATATCTTGTGTCGGTAATAGCGTCGGATATAAAGTTGCAGTGAGAACGCTCGTCGGACATAACTCCATCGGATATAGCGCCACTTATACCCGACGATTTATATCCGAAGAAGACCAGACATAAGTCCGGTAATAAGTTGTTACCGGTAATAACAAAATACGTGTGAACTGTTGTCGGACATAACTGCGACCTGAAAGGGCAATTACTCTTTGCAAAGACAACTTCATTGTTTACCAATTCACATTTCACGTAATTTGGGTCAGAGGTTACGACCCGATAACAACTTGACACACGCCATTTCCGGTCTGCTACCGGTAATAACGTGAGTAAGCTTTATCGGGCATAAACATGTCGGGTATAAGTGCTTATATTGACGCGTGTGGACGCGTTGGTGGATCAACGAAAAGATTTTAATTACCGGTACGTGGGACTTATACCTGACAAAGATATGACCGGTAATAACTGCCTTTGTGAACGCAGCTTTAGAATAAATCCTTAGGTGAGGGTATCCTGTGCAAAACACCATGTACACTGTAGTTCATGCAAGAACAACAAATACACATACACTGTAGACTTGGTAATACCTGCCCTATGATATCAGCTAAACAAAAACTGAAGTAATTCTGGCAAAATTCAAAACAATCGGAGTCTTAATATTACCGTGGGGAAATAAAATAAATGAAGCTATACCTCTAAAGAATTGAAACCAAAATAATATTCATACTGTATTTGTCCGGTCATGACAATGTGAAATACTAGTTATAATTTTAGACAAAATTTGTTAGCATATTTTGTTTCCATTGTAGACATGTTGTGCTTTACTTTGCTAAAATAGAAAACATCATACAAGTGGTATGTGTGCCTAGTAACAAGGCTAGTTGGCTACCTTTTGTTTAACTTTAACCCGCTGGAAACTGAGTACGAGATATCTTGTGTTAGGGTCTATGGAAAATGTGTGTTCTAGCGAAATCACAGCGTTCTCCAACGGATTAACAAGATCAGTGACTTTGTCTGGTTCTATTCATTGTAGAGTTATTGAATTAAGACAACTTTATGGTGAAAGGGTAAGATGGGGGTGTGTTTGGGGAGGGATGTTCGGGAGGGGTGTGTTTGGGGAGGGATGTTCGGGAGGGGTGTGTTTGGGGAGGGTTGACCACGAGTGTCCAGTCCCCGTAGAATATGATTACATTACGCGTGAATATGACGACAGAAGCGATCAGTTGCGATAAATCAATGTAAACTCGTCTGTCTCCGGTCAGATTTCAAACTTGGCAACCCATAATGTATTGTGATCGTGTCCAATCCGTTCGGTCTGCTTTCTTTTTCGCCCACCTTCTCCTTCACTGATTTGTTTCATATTTGTCTTTGTGTACATGTCAAATTCATGAATTGTCCATTCAGTGATGCTTTGCCAAAAGAGGTCAGTCAGTAACGAAAGGACTTGGAAACAAGGCTGCCACTTGTAGGGGAAACCACCTACCGTAGGCGATTTTAGCCAACCGTAGGTTGTAGGGGATACCTACGGGGAAAATGACCTTCTGTAGGGGAAACGTAGGGGGTTTTGATGATTTGCAGGGGATGTAGGGGGTTTTGACAATTTTCAGAAATATCCTTAAATTTTCAAGGGATTTTCGATTATATTTGTCCATTTTGTCCATCTCCGGCGAAGAAATTGTGATCAATATTTTGCATTTACTAAGGTTATTTTGTAGGGGAAAAAAAACCTTTGTAGGGGAAAGTCGATTTTTGTACGGGAAAACATGGGTTCGTAGGGGAAAATTGGGTTAATAAGGCGTAGGGGGAAAGTGGTGTGCGTGGGGGAAAATACGCATGCGGCGTAGGGGGAAATCAAAATTTTGAGTGGCATCCCTGCTTGGAAACAACTCATGCACATTTCACAAATTATCTTGAGTCATAGTGTTACGATGTAGACCAGGGGGTGTATTCTCAAAAATGTTGTAAACCATAAAACAGAATTTACAACACTTTTGTATTCCAGAATCTGTTGTAAGTCCAAACTGTTGTAAATATTGTTTTAAAATCATATTTACAACAGACTTCAAATTTTGATACTAAAACAATATTTACAACAGTTTTGGTATTCTGAAATGAAAGTTACAACAGAATTTACAACACTTTTCTAAAACAGCTTCATGCTTGTGTTAACGCCAAGAGCCACAGACCGAAATTCGACATTGTTGGTTGAATTTACTTAAATTTTGGATATCAGTTGAAACATTTGACTTAACAGCACCAATATTTGAGGCATAATGCACACTCTCTGATTCATGGTATTTCACAATTCCATTTATATCTCTCAAAATTTGTATTTTTCTGTCATTTTTGACGTCACCGTCACGCGGCTCACGAAGGAGCAAGCCACGCTTGTGCGGTGCGCACCCCGCACAATGCATGCGAGGGTACGGTTCCCGATGTTCGAGTACAACTACAAGGTCTGTTGCAGACCGTCTTCTACAGTTCGTGCTAACGTAAACCGCAAAAGATCGATAAAAAAAAACCGTCGCACAAACCACCAAATAAGTTGCCTACATAGACCATGGCTCAGTGGACTAGCTCGACCCTATGAGTGAGCCTAATAATAACGTTAGGCCTAACCGTCTTTAGAGTAAATACGTTTAGCTCTCCAAACGTTAACTCTAAATAACGTAGATCTACGTAAATGCGCCTATAACGACTAACGTTACTTGTTTGTAACAAGAACTAACGTTAACGCTAGCCTTGTACAGTAATAAAATTACAACTTACCAGAATTACCACGTAGTTTAATACCCAACGGTTGTGTTTGTCTCATACTAAATGAATTTATGGTAGACTGACTCTATTTAGTCCTAGCCGGAGTCCTAGCCTCTTTGCAAGATTAGACGTACGACGTTGGTCGAATATGGCTACACAATTACTACTATATGAGAGTCGCTAATTTTTTAACGTGACTCAAATTAATTCACTGTATAACATACAGCCCGCCCCCACATACGCGCGTTGTACTCAAGTGAATACGTGTATTAACAATCAATCCCATTGGCTATGTAGGACCTTAATAGGCTAGGAGAGAAATATAATCCTTTCGTTTATTGGACCATATTTAATTGATGGACATGTAGCAGGGCGTGGGCGTGGCATTTGGGCGTGACTAAAATCGTTCTAAGATGATATTTTAGAATACAGTTACAATCGATTTTATAACGATTTTAAATTCTATCGTAAGACAGAATTTACAACAGAAGTTACAACAATTTTTTAGAATACACCCCCTGTTCCACTTTGAGAACGAGACTTAGCTTCATCCTCCATAGCTGGGGAGCTTCCAAGAGTATAACAAAAGATGTGGATCTTCATCTATGCATTTCTTAAGTTCAGGAACAAGCTGTAATCCTGGGTTATTGCATCATCTATCTTTGTCTTCTCAAAGCCTCCAAGCTACGATGCAAGATGTCACATTCTCAAAACTGAGCGGGTCTACATCCTGCTTAGATGTGTCTGAATTTTCACGAGTGCTGATTTTCTGTACATGATTGATGAATATTTCGCACTGGTGGTTTTATTTTTGAGAATTTACATTCTCACTCTTTATAAGCCTTTTATTTATGCTGCATTATGCATTTTTTCAAAGGGACATAAGGTAGGGGCAGGTAGTGTTATAGCTGATTCAACCCACCCCCTCCCCCTTCCCTTAAACCACCCCTAACGATCTACTATGAGCTAGCATGCAACAAACTGTTCTCCTTACCGGGAAGTTAGCCAGGATTGCCAGGCCGAGAGCCGACAGACACCCGATGACCAGTGATGACTTGTTGACACGGATGAACCTGAGATGGGGCTCACTTGCCAGCTTGTGGATGCTGTCCGACAGCAGGAGATACCGGATGATGATTGTGAAGGTTACTGCGAGAATTCAACAAGAGAGAAACAAAAGAACAGTGCAGCTGTTATTTCTTACTTTCTGTGTAAATATGTTAATACACCATTATTTTGGGGAGGTGTCATGGCTCAGTGGATGAGGCTTCAGTTTCTCAACCAAGAGGTCCGTGGTTCGAATCCGCACAGGGCCATAGCGGTTGTGTCCTAGGGTAAGGCACTTTATCCCCGTTACGTCGTCCCTCGGATAGGACGTAAAGCCGGAGATCCCGTGTTGAGACAGAAACATCTCAGCACGAAAAAGAACCCACGCACTTCATCGAAAAGAGAAGGGTGAAAACCCAATGTTGTGGTCACATATCAATATGCAAAAACTACCCGGGACTGGATGCCTGAGGGTAACAGTGATTAAGTTCGCTTTTCCAGTCCCTGTCATCCAAAATGATGATGAAGCAATAATAATAATAATAATAATTATAAGAACAATTTTTAAAATCCAAATTATACGACCATACTTTGTGATTATACACTTGACTGGCCATGCATTATTTTAACCTATTTACAGCACAGATTGATATCTAATATTAACAGCCAAAGTTTAGTTTTTGAATTTTTTGTTATTGAAAGCTTTATGCCCCCAAAGTCAAACCCTGCAATAATAGATTCTGAATGTCTCTAAATTTTTTTTTTAAATTATACATGTATATACGTGTATAATAATATATTAACTATATATATATAACTATATTAACTTTATAACTTATATTTATATTATGGCATCCAAAGGGTTAAAAAGGCTTTAAGTTACATGTGTTTATACCTCATCTGAAAGAGCAGACTCTGCTCTTTCAGATGAGTTATAGCTCATATAACCGTTTTAAACCCTCTTTGATGCTATAATGTAAAATATAGTCTGAAAATGTCGGGATCCCCCCCCCCCAACATTTTTCATTAATTAATTTAAAAAACTTAGAGCAATTCGGCTGCACGCAGCCAATGGGGTATGCTCCGCACCCCCGTGTCCAATTCCAAACTTTGAATGTACGGGCATCCGTAACCTTTGACCGTTTCAACTCTGAAAATCTCATCTATGCCCATAATAGCATAACTTTACCCAATATTACATTAATATCTCGATAAGCCGTTCTCAAGTTATTGTGGGTAAAGATTCACAGAATGGCGCGTCCTTCGTGACCTTTTCACCTTAAAACCCAACTATCGATCAGTTCATAGGTACATATAAACACCTTACTTCACCCAAGTTACGATCAATATCGTTATAGCCGTTCTCACTGTTTTTGTGTAACTTTAAGACAACTAAGTATGGGCCTTGTGACTTTGGACCTTCTCACCTTTCAACCCCAAATCTTATCAGTTCATTGTTGCATCTAATACATACTTCACACAAGTTACATCAAATCCAACACAGGCCATCACTAAATTATCCGCGAGTAAGCATCCCAAGTCAGACATATTTTAGCCCCAGTGACCTTGACCTTTCAACTCCAAAATCTTGTATCAGTTCATTTGTTGTGTCATACATACATACTCACCTAATACATCAAAATCCAACTTCATTCCAAAAGTTATTAGGGTAACGAGCCCTAGTCAGAATATTTTAGGGCAGGTGACCATTTGACCTTTCAACCCAATCTAATCAGTTCATTGTTGCTTCATAATACATACTCACCCAAGTACATCAAATCCGACCGGCCGTTCACAGTTTATCGCAAGAGTAACGAGCCCAATCAACATATTTTTTTTCAGGCCCGTGACCTGTTGACCTTTTGACCCCCAAAACTTATTCAGTTCAATTGTTGGGACTGGGTGTCATAATACATACTTTCACCCAAGTTCACATCAATCCAACTTTTCCAGTTCAAAAAGGTTATCGCGCGAACTGAGCCTCATGTCAGACATATTTTAGGCCTGGTCTCGGTGACCTTTGACCTTTGTACCTTTCAACCCCAAAATCTTATATCAGTTCATGTTTGCCTTCATATACAACTTCATCCAAGTTACATCAAAAGTACTGAACCGGGCCGTTCACAGTTATGCCGGTAACGATGCAAAATTCGAGACATAATTTTAGCCCGGTGACTGACCTTTGACCTTTGACCTTTCAGCTCCAAAATCAATCAGTTCATTGTTTGCCCCATAGTACATGTACGTTCATTCCAAGGTACTATGATAAATCGATCAGCGTGTTCTTAAGTTGATGCGGGCCGGACCCGACTGCTTTAGTTCGGCCGGGTTTCCCCCAACCCCGTCACTGACTAGTCGCCCTGGTCCGCTCGGCCATACCGTGTCGCTCAGTCTGCGTCAGTCTCTCCCCCCTGGCTGTATCCGCGCTTCTTCCCGTAGTTGATTTGCGGTATACGAGATCCAGTACGTGTGCCGGGTAACGGACGGACAGACCGACGGACGCATAAAATCGGACGAATCAACCCGAAAAATAATGCCTCCGGCAACTTTCGTTGCGGAGGCATAAAACCTAAATCAAAAATAGGTTTATGAGTTATTCCTCATCTGAAAGAGCAGAGCCTGCTCTTTCAGAATGAGGTATAAACATGCATGCTAAGCCTTAATAGCTCTTTTCAACCCTTAGTTGCTAATAATATAAAAATAATTAGTTCGAAATTCTCGGGGTCCCCCGAGACTTCTTCAGTTAACTAATTTAACAAAACTAAAGATCTTCAGATCTATTATTGCCCAGGGTTATGACTTTGGGGCATAAAGCTTTCAAATAACAAAAAATCCCCAAAACTAAACTTGGGCTTTAAAACTTGTGTTAAACTGTGACTTTAATTGTGTACATTAGTTCTAAAGTATATCAATAATAATTTGCACTTTTGTAAAATTAAACTACATGTAGGTAAAACAAGAATAAATGAAATAAAGAGTAGAGATTAAGAGAATGAAACTTCTTACAGGTTCACGAGTTTGACTGGAATGAATATCCCAAATAAAGAACAACAGTTTATTTACAGGATTAATATAAACAATGAAACATGAGTTATTTGGACTTGTGAGGAGTATGCTGCAACATATATGTAAACACCACCACATATAGAGAACACATATGTCATGGCCAGTTCTGCCCTCCCTGCACTCCCCTCCCACCCCCACCCCCCCCCCAAAAAAAAAGTTACCACCAAAGCATAATTCCTGATTCTGACTGTACAGGTAATGAGTAGGCCTGCTAGGTCAGTCACCAAAATATTGACTGTAAATATAACTGATATGACCAATCACTCCCTGAACGTCCTACGGACATAAATTTGACGAAATTGATCTTGAAAAGTTTGTTTCGTTGCCCCCTGAAAAGATAGAACCGAAAAATCCCCACTGTCAGGATCAATAGTGCATCAAAATAAAGTAGGTGTTAGGACGAATTCTGAATTACATGCATCACGGTAATAATCCGGGGATGTGTAATTTTAAGAAATTGACCCCTTAAAGGCCCACTGTCATGATGGCATGGAACAATGTCCTCTTTTGACTTAAATTATAATATTGGGGCACTAATGATACCCATAATGCAACAGAAACAGCTGTGGTGGTGTGGTAAAATACAATCCTCCCGCAGTATGTAGACTATGGCATGGCAACAGTCCATATTCTTGAATATCTGCCTATATGTTAAAGGGACCGTAAAGTCGCAAGTCGTGGGCGTTTGAACCTGGCCCGACTCGGGTAATATTCGGGAATGCCCGTATACTTTCGGAAAACGAGCGCGCACGGATTGTGTGCAATTCCCTATGCAGCCCGTATTCATCCGAAGAAAAGTCGAGCTAGCCCAAATGACCGACTCATCGCCGTTCTGATTGCAGCTCACGATTTGTTGTTACGCACACTGAATTCTACACTACGTAGCATGGAGTTCAGTGTTACGCACTGCCTTGCAATAGGGGCAAGCGTAAGGTAAATAAACGTACATGGATTACGAGCGGCGCGTCCCTTTAAGATAAGTTCACATCCCCACTGTCATTGAATAGATCCTTGAAAGTGGGCCTTTAAGATGCCGGTTCACCACTATAGTTGCTTGCTGTTAGTGCTGAAATAAAGTTATTGATTCCTTGTAACTTTCATATTATTTATTTATTTGGGGGGGGATTTGAGTTTAATTTAATGATTAGAGTCATAAAACATTCACACAGAGCACAGACAGCTGTGAGAAAATATTCAACATGGACTACTTTTGGATCAAATGCATCAATAATTCTCCCTATCCCATATAGCCGATATCGGGCGATATCATCTCGCGATACCGATATCTGATCGATCGCTCTTGGGATGTATACTTCTGGTTCCAGTAAATCGTACAGTCAAACACACAAAACATCTCATTTCGAACCTCGTCAAATTCGTAATATTAATACCTCATACCCGAGCAAACATGCATTGACCTGATGAACAATTATGATGAATGTCTGTGTTGCGATTAAAGGAATTTCTTAGTGAAAGAAATGTTCTGCGACTGGTAAACAAAGGAATGAACTCGAAATTCTCGCCAAGAAATTTGCGAATGTTTACCCCCGTGACAGAGTGATGCGACCACGCGCACGCTGATTAGGAACGCGAACACTGGTGTGTAAGGACGGCTGATAGCTCCGTTCATGACCTAAATAGAAGGCTTGTTATACGGACGAAGGACTTACAAAAAATATATTATTCGCGAGATTACAAGGAAGATTTTGACACAATTCACGAGTACTTTAGAGTTCAATGTATATCGCGCTTGCTTACACACGGAAGTTTATTTCCCAAGAATAAACGGTAAAAAAATTAGAGTGCCACATGCGTTCAGATTCGGAGAGCTTTATGCGATAGGGAGAATGTGATATATCCCAGTGACATGAAATGTGCTATATAAAAGCTATGTATCATTATCATTATTATCATCAAACTTTTAATGTGCCAAGCAAGTGTTACACGAGTGCCAAATTATTATCTTGACAATTGACTCATCGTCGTAAATGTATTATCTCACATTAATCAAAACCAGGGCACTGAAGCTTCTCTAAGGTGCATTTCACATTACAAATCTTCGAAGTTTATCGTCGAAGTTTATCTTCTCGAAGAACTTCGCGAAGTTTGGCTACGATCGTTCACACTGGAGTAAAACTTCGAGAAGATTTACATCTCGCAAAACTTCTCGAAGATTTGGAACGCACTGCGCATGTGGAAA
>JZLH01S0597190.1:6818-19014 GCA_001188425.1 Eucidaris tribuloides
ATAATGTGGAGCCAAATTAAATCAAGGCAGTTTATGTACAAGTATTGAGCACATTTGGGTGATGTGATTTACTGCTATGGGTATCGGCGTGAGTGCATTACTCCTGGAGACAAAAATGCTGCAATTCCTTGATATGATCATTAGATGGTTGCATTGAAAGGGATGGACTTATGACAGAATTTAACTCTTAACTTGTTATCAGTGTAATAATCAACCAAAAATTATATTTTTTTGGTTTCAAAATCTGACAATTATTCCATTTTTTTTACATACACGGTATAATGCCCCCTCCATGACTAAGGGCATAACTGACATTTTTCCCTCAAAATTGAGTTATATAGTGTAGGGGACTCAGTATATCATCTTAACATGCAGAACAAAAAAATATTAATTAGAAGTTTTCCTTTGTTTCATAATCCGCTTGTTAAAAGGACACTGAATAGGGCTTTATGTGTTGAACAAAATACATTTTGGTCAATATCTCCAAAACACCAAAATGTCAGTTATGCCCTTTTGTAATGGGGGGGGGGGGGAGGGGGCTGTATAGCAGTGTATCACCTACAATCCTCCTCATTATTACAACATTTCAGAGATTATACATGTACAGTATACCAGAAGACTTTTAAGAGTTCATTTTTTTTTCTGATGTGATTTATTTTGCATTTTTGTTTTACATACATGTAGAGCTCAAAATTTTTCCACAAATCAAGTAAATTTTCGAGGCAGAAGTGAGGAAAATGATATTGATATGAGACTTGTCTTTGATGTAATTGTAAAAAAGCTTGAACAGGAAATGTGTATAGATGGATAAGTAGAATAAAGTAAAGTAGAGCTCTGCATCCTGTTTGTAAAAGGCAGACCTACAGCATGAAGGGTCACTCACAAGTTTTTGTAGTACTGGTCTGTTACACTCTGAGAGATATAGCATCTGGGTGGGTTTTTTTTTGGGGGGGGAGGACAAGAAAATTAAACAAAAGATATTAGATTTCTTTTTCAATTTGTATTGTTATTGTAAAAAAATAATTAACCCAAATATTTGTCTCATAAATGGGCAAAAAATTATTGATTTGATACAAGTTTGAATCAATTTTAACACTTTAAGCTTCATTTTTTCAATGCAAACAAAAATGAGAAAAAATTAAATCTTGATTTTTTTTCTTCATTTTTTTTTGTCACATAACCAATTTCAGGTGTATTTCTTTTTTTAACTTTATATCTTTTCTACATGATTTCTGTTTCAACAAAAATCATGACGAATTTAAATGTAAATTTCCATGTACATCAGTGATTTTTTAATCACTTGACTTAAAACCCCCAGTGCTGGAAAACATTATGTCATAGAGTAAGGAAATCAAGGAAACCCAGACATTCCTTTTCCTCCTTGAATGTCTGTTGAGAGAGATGTCACATAATGAATGCCACGCCAAGGGCTTCATTTGATTAGTAGCTGTACGTGCCGAGCCTACGCAAGCCATATGTTTGCACTGCATTCCTGTAGTGTCGTCAACAACTCGTAATAAAACTTCCATTTCTGTATATTTTTGGGGACAATGCATGATTTATAATGCATCTAACTTTAAGTCGTTGGCTGTGGGAACCAGATATTCCATGTGTTAATTCTATGGGAATTACAGGATCCCAGATACAATGGGTTAATTAATCCAAAGTATAGTTTTGGTTGATTCGACAAATTTTTCAGCAATTGTTCAAAAATGTACATGTAGTGTTGTCCCTCCAACATAAAAAACAACATCAAACCGAACCGACCAAAAATTACTGACCTCCGTTATTTAGTTTTTTATACCATCACTAAGTTAATATTATACCTGTGGGAAATGTTGGCCCCCCCAACATTTAACGTTTTGACTAGTTTTTGAAAAAATGGAAGAGTTTCAGTGCCCAGAGACGGTAGCTCTTTATCGGCGGTATGTTAATTATGCTTGGTGCATAACATCTGTTGAGAAGAACTACTAATCATTAACAACAACAGAAAAATGAAATCACAAACAAAAAAATGATAAGAATGACAATGTACAGAGGACCCCTAAAAAGCTAAAGCAATGTGTGTTTTACTCAACACCTTTGTGCAAGTTGAAAATACAGTATGCATAATGTGCAAAATTCATACTCTGCTACTTTCCATGTAGCTATTTTGAAAATGATATCACGTAGGCTAATTTCAAAATGATCTGTATTTTACCCAAAAAATGTTTATGTGCTGTGCTTCAAGTTCAACATTTTTGCATTGATATGTTCTGTTGTGAAGGAATTTCATTGAATACTAGTAGCCTACTTTGTAACCCATTGGCTATGGGAACCGGATGGGCCCTGTGTTAGCTCCATGGGATTTTCAGAATCTTGGAGGCAACGGGTTAAATAGGTCATTGACCTCATGACACACAGAAGTTCTACAAATCAACAACGCCATATATTAACTCTATCAGATAGAATACCTCCACACATTCAAATCCCTTTTGATATACTGTCATTCTATAAACAACATTCTTATTGTAGTGCATCGTGCCTAGACACACGACATCCCAATAAATTTACTGTAAAAATTGCGTGACAAACAGTCATAAATTAATTCTCAGCCATGCAATTATCGGGAAATAATCCGTGGGCAAACAGGTGAATCTATACCAGCAAACTATATTGATACATTCATGTAACGCTATCATGCAGCGATCAAGTGTCATTGCCCGGCAACTCTTATCTATTGTTAGCCTGCCAGAAAAAAATGGTAATTTATCGGTGCAGTAAATCTGAATTAATTTAGCTTTACCTAATGGGTAGGCCTCTGCATTCCTAAATCATATCCCTCAAATAGACGTATCACAAGACGTGTGAGATTCTCTCACTTTGCAGTTTTGACGTCCCCCAGGCTGTGGAATCCATGCAAGCGAGTTGGTCATGGCTAGCTGTGTGTGTCATCCATCTCTCCAACATGCCCTGTTCTATTAAAGACATGTGGCTCTGGCAGATTGATAACTTTAGCTAGAATTTCAGGCAATTTCAATTTTGTTCTTTTCTCCCTTTATCAATCTTTTTAGTGTGGTTTAGTATACAATGTTTCTCCCTGACCAACAGTGTTTGTGTGGTTTACGTTGCTGTTTCTTTCGAGTTTCACTTTCACTAGGTTTATTTATTATTTTACTGGTGAAAAATGCATGAAACATTCTTCCTTAACTCGTGAAAAAGGAAAAAGGAGTGTGTTAAAATACATTTAAGGCCACCGCACACTACACGATTTTCAGTCGCATGACTGCCGACTTTGGATCCGAAATAAAAAAAATGCTTATATTTCGTACACGCTGATATATTTCAGATCCAAAGTCGGCAGTCGTGCGACCGAAAATCGTGTAGTGTGCGGTGGCCTTTAGAAATATTACATCTTCTTATTGCATAATGGCAATCTTAAAATTTTTTTACTCTTCATGCATTTTTTTTTAGGGGGGGGGACGGGGAGGAGGCGGGGGAGGGGAGAATGTGAAATATAAGTGTAGTTAGTACACATCAAAAAAAAATTGAATGATTTATTTTCCTGTAAAGGAGATACAAGATAACTTCAGGAAAACTACTGAACAGTACATTACACTTTCGATATCATCATACAGATTTCTTGTTTACAACACATGTAACACGACTGCAAACGATGATTGTGCAAGGAAAATGTTTATGCAGTTTTTTTAAATTTTGTTTCTTATTTGAATTTTTAATACTCTTAGCAAAAGGCTTCAATATAAAAAAGAAGCTTCCATGATGATTTCAGATTTTACAGTCTACGTTTAATACATTTTTACATCCTTTATGATGGAATTTTGTACATGTATGTGTACGTCCCCTCATTCAGTAGTAATAAACCACATTTCATGTGATATTGCTCACATGCAGTACTTTACTTGCATCAGTATCAGCACTTCAAATTAAATCTACTTTAGTCATACAGTAGCACCAGTCTACGAGTATGCACATTGAAAAATAGGAATGCGTCCTAAATTGATTGACTGAAATCCGAAACTCTCCAAAGTACGACGCCAGTAATATCCCCAAATTCTTCGGGCAAATCCGTCATTACCCACCAATATACTATGGGGGATGAAAAGATTGACATTTAGGGCTCCTGATACATTCATGTTAATGAGAGTCAGTCATACTCATTGGTGTGGGTTTCATGTGACCTTTGTAGGTTTGGTGATCGGCCCATTCACTGCTATTTACTGCGTATACCTGCCAACAATCGCATCACATTTTCTCACAATACCACCTCTGACAGCCTTTGAAGCATAATAGTTGTTGCTATACAGAAATTTGTCTGAAAGAAACATATATTGCAGAGGTTGCGCTTAACTTTTTTTAAAACTAGCCAGGCGGACTAGTTACCATAAATTTTGGGTAGTTCACCAGAATTCTGTCTAGCCCGCCCCCAAAAATTGAATATTTTTCATACTGTTTTGTGTGACATTAAAGAAATATTTTGGCGAGCCATGCGGACTAGGTACTTTAGATTTTGGTTAGTCCGCCATGATTTTTGCTAGCCATTGGCTAGTGGGCTACTGTTAACCATGAACACTGTATTACATTTAACATATGCTGCTGTGACTAAAAGCAGGTAGAATTGTAATTCATTATCATTGTTATCAGCATAAAACTTATATATTCCTTCTTATGATTTGGAAGGTCAGATGGATAATTAAATGCGGCAGAAGAATAAGTCAGCTAATTTCAGATTAAAAAGAAGTTGCTCCTTCAGGTGAAATATCGACGTCATGTTTTTATTGAATTCAAATTGTGACCCCAAATGTTTGTTATCTGTTGGATTACCCAGGAGTGTGTCAGGGGTGTTCCAAAGGCATTCCTAAGGTGTTCTTAAGGTGTTCATAAGGTGTTCCTAAGGTGTAGGTGAAGTGTCCTGGGGGTCCTGTCTCATTGTGGATCAGCTGGTGCTATCATGCTGTGCAGTGGTGTGTAAGAAGACAGGTCAAATTAGTGACGTGAGAGAAAATTTCAGGTTGATGACACAATATCATGAATCAAAAGTAAAAAAAAAAAATGCACATATCCTGGAATAGATGAGTGAAAATTTTGGGGAAAAAATAGAACAAATAAGATATGACTTCTTGATATTCTGAAGATCATAAAAAAAAATTTGGCATTATTGTGATGAAGGCTTGTTGACTACCAAACTACTGCGATCACAAAGTGAAGAGGCAAAGTGGCGGCCATGTCTGCTACAGTGAGATTCAAGAGATAAAGAAATCTTGTCTTCCCCCAGTTTTACTGATGCTGGATGCAAAATGAGATGTAGAATTTGAGATGAGGGAAGGGGGGAAATACAGGGAAAAGAGTAAGTATACAAGACTTACAAAAGATACAAAAGTCCTACTGTGCCAGTTGCTGCAGCACCCCAGTCGCGTGCCTCACACAGTATGCACTAGTATGCATGCTCCTCTCCTCTGAATGCAAAGTGCACGAGGTGAGGTCAACACTGTAAATAGCAATGCAGTGAAGACTTTGATTGCAAGCTGAACTTGGTTACATTAAAAAAAGAAGACATTTAAAAATCTCTTCCTTTTAACCTTGTCCTTTCTCTTGACAGAAGTTGACGCCGTACTTTTAAAGTGCGTGTACAATTTCCTTATCAAGGGAATGTGACCGATTACTATACTTCCAGATAGTCAGCTTTCATTTATTAGAAATGTTAAAGGCCCACTGTCATGACAAGATGTAAATGCCCTCTTTTGACTAAAATCATGTAAAGGGTGCACTAATGACACCCATAATGCAACGGAAACAGCCAAACAGTGTGGAAAAAAATACAAGATTTGTAATTACTCCCAATCTGTACACTATGGCACTGCAACAGTCCATGTTCGTGAATATGTGCCTGTATTCCAGGACTAGTTGACATCCTCTTTGTGGTTCAGTTGACCCTTGACAGTGGGTCTTTAAATGTCTGAAAAATATGAGGCTCTGTGTTAGGAATACAAATGAAATCTATCACAAAAAATGGAATTTTGTAATATAATTCTCATAAAGTTTTCACAAGCCTGTGATTCTCAAAATGCCCTGGAGTTGTACTGTGAATATTGTTGATGTTTATGTGGCATCTTTGAAATCCTCAGATTCTGAAGGTATAAGGCGTTATGAATATCAACTTCAACATCATTTCTACTTGACTTTTTGTCAGTTAATGTCTGTACATGTACATGTGTTACAATAATGCAACACCTGCACCATTACTGTGCAACTATACTTGTAATGGACACAAGAGGGCACTACACAATGAACCTAAGTAGAGTCCCTATGTGTAGAGAGTTGCGTTAACTCGCGATCCGAACGCCATTTTGTTTCCTATACAAAATACAAACCAACATTAAATAAAATTTCTATTCAATTGCGATGAGCACCTTGTGCTGTGAATAGAAAGAATCTGTACGACATTTTGTTTCCATAAAAATAGGACGTTCTATGTCAGCTACTCTCTCTATTAAGGGACTCTATACCTAAGGGTACTGTGTGGTTTTACTAAAAAACCAAAGTAGTGCGTCAAATATGGGATGAAGAAAAAAACCTGACTCCTGTTTTGTCAGAATGATTGATTGTTGATGTTTGTTTGGCTTTCTGTTTCTACCAGAAATAGAAAGCAAAACAAAATAGAGATTCAGTTTGAGTAAAATGAATTTCGATGATAAGTGTGTACTGTGTATAAGGTTACTTCTACAATGAATGAATTAGTGAATAAATAAATAAATCAATCAATCAATCAATCAATCAACAAATAAATAAATAAATGAATAAATAAATAAATAAATAAATAAATAAATAAATAAATAAATAAATAAATAAATATACATGAAGAAGGAACAATGTCAGCAAGAACAAAAAACAAAAATAACATTTTTGTATAGTATTTAGTACTGTACATGTATTCAGTACAGTGTATGTACTCCATGTGCGGTGTATATACTTTGTGTGTATTTCCAAGTAATTTTATATTGAACAAAACAGTCAACATAATTCTGGATATTTGAAATGATTTACACATGTTTCAGAACTTGGTAAACTTTAGATTGCTGTTGAAATATAATTTAGCTAGGTATACTAAAAGATAGGTTGATTTTAGAAATTCTTCTTTTTGTTGTTTCAACTTGACGAGAAAAGAGTATATTTAAATACTATCACCAAATTGTATTACCAAATGTTATTCATTATTGCTTTCATACTCATCAATTTGTGAAGGACATTAAAAAAAATCTTGTATGGTGCACATGTACATGTACATTAGTACTCCTGGTACTGTGCATACATGTACTTTATATTATATTCCCTATGCATTTTGACTAGCTTTTCAAACCTCACGTTCACCTTTAATGATTTATTCCTTCTAGCAGTGAAATGTCCTCATTAGCTGTAATCACCCACACAAGGAAAGGGTGTTGACGTAGGAGTCACAACGAGAGCATCATTCCGATTTGCCGGGTCTACTTTACCTTGTTTATTAGGAAACATGCTTGCCATATATATGCTTAAGTTATTTCTATGGAAGACCTTTTGCAGCGGACCAATGCAAAAATAACTTGCGTGCTATTGTGTGTAGACTGTGCATTTTGAACCACAAGTAGCGTCTTTCTACTACTTGCAACTGAAACAATATGATTATTTCATTTATTAGAGGAAGTCGTCATGAGATAATTCATTAATCTGGTTGGTACGTGTGTTGATATGATGACCTATGACAAATATTAGTGTACATGTACGTACATATGAATGACATATCGACATGCATGTACATGTATCACCAATCATCTATCCCAGATCCTTACACACCTGGAAAGGAAGATCTATATCAAAGGACACTCAAAATGTTCAAGTGTGTTTATACATGAACAGTATGGTCATGCCAGACATCAGAAAACAACATCAGACGTACATATTGAAGATTGTTTAGAATGGGTTTGTTGCTAGTGTTGAACAATCAGTGAGAAGCATGTATTACTATTCATACCTGATGCCAAAATCTTTTTGTTTATTTATTTATTTAGTTTTTTTTTTTTGGGGGGGGGGGAGGGGGGAGCAACCATCATTATTTCTTGAAAACCTTAGGAATCTTTTACAGAACACCAGTTTTAGGACATTAACCCGTTGGCTGCGGGAACCGGATGTGCTGTGTGTTACATGTAATTCTATGGAATTTTCAGAATCTCGTAGGCAACAAATCTATGATATAGGTATATTTTTATTTAAAAAAAAAAATGTTAGAAAATGCCATCTTCACATACCCAAGTATACACTGCCTTAAGTATAATGCTGTGAATATTTTCAGTGGTCTGATGTCTTGTGAACCAAACTATAAAATGGTAAGCAAGGATGAAAAAGTTCGTTTGGCAGGGGAAGTGTGTCTGTCTGTCTGTCTGTCAGTCCATAATATGCACAAAATAAGCAACTACTATGCATGTAGGCAAACAAACAAGACTGTCATGGAACCATGGGATCTGTTTAGAAAAGGGGCGGGGTGGGGTGGGGGGGGTAGTTACTGTACTAATCAAGCAGACAATCATCAGTCACCAAGGTCTGTTTAATCAAAGTGTTTTGACCAGATGGGACCTCATATCGCTACCTTCTCACATAATGGTATCATCTTGATGTACTTTGTTACTCTATTTGAGAGAGACAGTACCATTCTGGTAGGTGGTAGAGCGAAATACCCTCAAAGAAAAGTATGGAAAATAGATGATCATTGATAAACAGGTAGAAGAGCAAAATGATCATGAGTTGAAGGATGTCAGAAAAGAAATGCAATGAAGAACTTAGAAAGTAAAAAATTGAAATAATGTTTGCTTGACAAGTTTGGTCAAGTAAAAACAATATAAACTGTGTTTTATTTGGAATAAAGGCACTTTTGTTTGACATGATCTACAGAAACATGCCATGCTTATCCACTCTCATATTATGATTTTCCCAAACTGCAAGCCATACTGTAGGATTAGTTGGTGTACAAGAAGTTCATATCTTCATAAGATGAACCAGATGTTTTCAGAAGTGGCCGTTTATTCATCATGCTTGCTGGAGTTGATATGAATTTCAGTTGAAACAGGTACCATTGCTAGTCGTTCATGACCCCTAGATAAAGGGATTCATTCACTTTTAATATCTGCATGGCACTTCCCCCCCCCCCCCCATCACACATCTTAGCCCCATCCTACCACTACCTTTCCTTTGGTTTTGTGAGACAGGTTCATACTTAAACCAGAAGTGTTTTCACTAATGGATAAATTCAGTTTTATCAAATCAAATCCTTTTTCCACTTATATACTATGTTTGGGTTGATTGTTATTTTGAATGACAATTAAATAAAAAAAGAAGTCTGATTTAAATGAAAAATAAAATCTCCCACTCTGGAATTAAGATTGCCAAAATGGCTTACTTCTTCCCAGATCTCTCAAGTCTCATCTTCTGTTGGCTGAATACAACTATCACCTGTAGGTGCCAGTACAATAAACCTCCATTCCCAAATCTGTTGTGTCGCTGAGCATTTACAGTGATGTGGTCAAAATAAGATTAATGGTAATCTCCTCAAAATTGAAACAGCTCGTTGGATTCTATTGCTATCAGAGATACATGTACATGTAGGCCCTATGCCTACAGGTAGCTCAGGCAATTCAGGTCTATTCTGGGATGGTTGCAAGGTCATTTTTCACAGGAACAAATTTTATCAGCCATTTTGTTATACATGTAGTAACTTAATCTGTACTTTACTGCAATGAGGAGGTGGTTGAACTTTCCCACTTCACCCCCTCTTTGGTTTGGTGTAGAGAAAGTGCAGTATACATGTATGTTTCTGTACTAAAACAATCTTTTGCTATTGAAGTTTGAAATCAGAAGATGATTCTTATTGCTACTTTCAGTGATAAGTGTGGGTGATTTTTTTCACCCATTATTTTCAAAAGCATGATTACTCACTCCTCAAAACCCTGTGTCAAATGTAATTATCTTTAACTATTTACCAAGATGCAGTTATTTATGATCAAGGTACAGGGATGCCATTCTTCAGACTTTTGTCTGAATTTCTAATTTTTTGTCAATCAAAGGATAGGCCAATTAAAAAAAAGAATCAGGGTTTTTCAGACTTTTTGTATAGTACTGCATGACATCCCTGACTAAGAATGCTGTCTTTTTTATATCGATTTAAAAATCACATTTTTAAAAAAAACTTTACAATCCCCCTCACCCCCACCTCCCGGCCAGGTATAGCGAGGTCACATTTAGTTTTGGTATGTGTATGTATGTAGTTTCTGAGTCAACGCTGACTGTGGACCGCTTTTAAGTATGAAAATTTTATTCCTCCAGGTTATAATTGAAGTGATAATGACAGAGATATGGATGTATGGATCCAATTAGTTTGTGTTCACGGGCCATTAAATGTCCCTCCTAATCCATAGCTAAGTCGTGTCATGACTCTTTAATGTTCATACAATTGCATTTTCTCAAAATAACATTCAACGACGGCTCTGTGATGGCTTAGCTTGATGCTCGATGAATGGAGACGTTTGCGATAGCCCTAGATCCGTATCACGTCACAGACAGACTCAAAATTTTGAGCTTGGGATGAAAGGGGCCCCTTCCCTAAAGCAAGTTAAATGTCATGTCGCAGTAAGCTGCCAAACTCGCGTTTCAAGAGATGAGATGATTTGACTAATCTGACTTTGGTCGCTGTCATCTACTACGTGCTTTATCCGTAATTTATGCAACATTCCGGAATATTCATGCTGACAGAGTGTGCTAGCATGGAAATATTGAGCAAAATGAGTCATCTTGTGAATTTATTAATGAATTAATCCAAATCCTCCACAACCAACTGTGTGATGGACACCTTCCATGAAAGAATATGTACATAGTTACTAATAGTGATGGGAAATATTTGAGAAAAATACTTCATGTAGCTAGCTCAATCTTCAACTGTGATCATTTTAAACATCCTAATTAAAAGCTAATTCTAAATAATAAATGTACTTGGATAATAGCCTTTTCCTCTAACTGTACTTCAAAACGCATTTTAACTTCTATTGGACAAACTATATGTTGTTTACCGTCACAGCCTACTGTTACAACTAAATATTTTGCGGTGGTTTTATTTTCGCGAATTTTGCGACTTACTGACACGAAAATTTTCGCTCTCTGATATTCCTGTACAAAGTGAATGCAAAGGCAATAAATCACAAAAATATACCCTTGCAAATTCTTGTTTTGAAGCAAAATCGTGAAAATATATATACGTGGAAAGTATTTGGCATATACATATTTACAGCTTGTCAGTTTACATATGCGAATTGTTCCTCGCTTCCATTACATGTACATATGTATTTTTGATTTGGCTTTCTGTTCATCATGCGATTCTACTTTGATAAGTGCATGTCGAAAAGCCTTAGTATGTCCATGTTCAATGCTTTTTTCCGGTTATTTTAACTAGTCATTTATTAAACATGGTTTTTGTTTCTGTCTAATCCAAGGATTATGATAATGCATTATGCTTTCCAGTAATTTTGAAGTGCTTGCATCATTCATTTCTTTTCACTTGTTTGTTTAAAAATAGACTATTTTATACAGTACATCCCACAGACTTTGTAGATTGATATTAGATCAGATACGTGAGCTCTCCGCAACCAGGAAATAAGTGATAGGCTTATAGTTTCTATTCTGTATTCATATTATCATGATATCAAATGCAAATGGATTTGTAGATGATTGCCAATAATATGTGTAGGAAAATTGGTTTTGTGGGCGAGAAATATTTCCATAAGTAAAGCTGATCGAGTTATTGCAGTAGTCTTGTCCCGCGGCATAATTATATTTGATAATAACTCCAGCATTGATGATAAAAATTGCAGCCATTAACAATGAGTTGTTTGCACTTCAGAAAGTACTGCATACGCCATGTAGTTTGCGTACAGACGTTTAAAAAAAAAAATATGTAGAGAAAGGAAAGTTTTAGATTTATATTCTACAATTATATTGTGTTTCTGTTATTTTGTATCAGCCATATTGTAGTAGGTGAAACTTTTTGTGGTTAGCGCAAGTTTAGTTTTGGGGATTTTTTTTATTTGAAAGCTTTATGCCCAAAGGTCATATCACACAAATAACAGATTTCGAATGTCTTTTGTTGTTTTTTAAAATCTCGGGGGGGGGGGGGGCGGGG
>JZLH01S0597190.1:40734-59671 GCA_001188425.1 Eucidaris tribuloides
AAGGGGTTTCTTCCAGTTTTTTCCGAACCCAACCCTGGTTACATGTAGTCCTCAATGGGTTAATCAGATTTATTAAATCAAAGGCAGTATACAGTTTTGATAAATGGTAAAAAAAAATCAGTTGTTCTGTTCAAAGCCCTTTTAGAACTGCATGTACTTATATATGCCTTGAAAGCACATGCTCTGAATCCTTCAATTGTTTTAGAAACCAAAAAATGTAAGAAGTTGGGGGGTGGGGGGACTTTGCAGGCACAAACCCTTGTCCATCGTGCAAGCAAATCAGGGTCTCAACAATCTGTGCTGCAGACTAATACTTCCATGAGCCCTGTGTTTTAGCTTCTCCGGACTAGCCCTGACCAACAAGATTAGCCCTGGCTCAAGGCACTGTGGAATTTTAGTGTCAAAATAAAATCTGCCAGTAGACTGGGGGAGGGGGGCAACATTTGCCATACTTGGTATACACTGTAATATCTGTTCTATTTTCATTCCAAAACCACAGTAGTTCTTTTTGAACAACTGTGAGTAGGTTTCTTGTTTCTTCTGTCTAGGATGACAGTTATGAACAATTGATGAAAAATTTGTCATATCGACCCAAACTGTACGCTGGTTTTAATTTAACCTAAAAAAAGAGAGGAAATGTAGTTAAAAATGTTACATTTGCCACAGGACTCCTAGAAAATTTCTCCTTGATAGCCAGTGTCCCATTATGTTACAAGTCCCATTTATGGAAGCTCCTTATAGTCCCTTCACATTGTCTTCTTTCTGTGTGGGAGAAAATTCAATAACAAACCGACACTCAAATCAAAACCCCATGTATTGAATAATGCAGAGAGTAGCACCCAATGCCATGACCAATGCACAGGAATGGATCATGTTGCCGTTATAATTGAGTCTGATCTCATGCAACATTACATTCCCTCACTTCACGTCAGCCGATACCACTCTGCTTAACGGAGGCGTGCATCATAATTTCTTTCATGCGAGCCGTACCCGTATCCCATCCTGACCCCCAGCCCTGACCTTCCCCACCCCCTTACCTTCACCCTTACCTCTCATGGCTTCACATACATCCACTCATGTGACAGTAAGACATTGTCGTATAGTTTCCCAATTTCTTCATCGCCATTCCCTTACCCCAATCATCCCCCACCCCATCTCCACCACCACCCCTCTACCTCTGATATGGCCTCACATACATGTATGTACATCTACTCGTGTGAAAATCAGACATTGCCATACAGTTTCTCAATTTCTTCATCATTATTCCCACCCCATCCCCACCCCCATCCCCACCACCTCCCTTTACCTCTCATGGCCTCAACATACATCCACTCATGTGAAAGTAAGACATTGCCGTACAGTTTACATTACATCTCTGTGGCATTCTTGTATTTTTTCTCCCCTTTCTGGTTCAGTTTTTGATGGTTTTCAGATTGTGCAGTGTGTCAGGGGTAGGATTGCACAGACACGTGCTAGGAATACGTTCTCGTCATCAAGTGCGTATGTGTAATTGCATAGTGATGAAGACGGTTTAAAGGCAGGGTGTCTCGTTTGCATGCCTAAAAATTAACATTGTGTAAATACACTGGTACATATACATAGAAGAAAATTCCATCTAAAAACCTTCTGCAAATTATATGAGCTAGAATCTCAATGAATGTGAATTCTGCCCCACCCTTTTTGTCAGCGCATTACATTGCTTTGCACCACAGAACAGCAAGCTGTGGAGCCTCACACCCCCTTTTTCTTTTGCTGTTATCATTGGTTTTCACCATAAGCGGCCACCTTACAGATCCGATGACCCCTCCCACCTTTTTTTTCTTTTGCTTGTCATATTAATTTCCACCATGAGCATCCTTTAGCACCAAATGGTTTCCAAGGGCCCTGGCAGGAGCTGAAATTGACCAAAAGCTTCAGTCTCTCTGTATTGTGGTGGTTCCACTGAGACTACGTCTGGCTCCACTAGGGTCAGTTTTGACAAATAATACCCCAGAGCAGACAATTATTTCTGTCTAGAAGAGTCGAAGTTGAGCTGACCTCATCACAAAACCACCTCTTAAATCCAACACCAGCTCTATGTAATAGATCCTAATCAAACTTGAATTATTTATTTGTTTTCTTTTTGTGACCATGCGAGTTGGCTGAGTGGTAGAGCATCCATTTCGGGTCCGGGAGGTTGCGGGTTTGAGTCCCGACCCTGTCATACCAAAGAGTAAAGACCATTCTAAAAATGGTACATGTACATGCACATGTACGTACTGCCTCTAGCCTGGTGCTCGGATTTCTAGATGGTGTAAGGAGTTAAACGCATGGGACTACCAGAGGACCCCCCCCCCCCCCCGTAGTTGAATTGTCTTGTGCAGCCATGTTGCCTTGGGTTACTGAAACGGAGATACATGTAGGCGCTGCCCGATGTTCCACTATAGGAGCAGGACGGGATTAACTTAACTGATTTTTTTTTTGTGTGTGTGTACATGTACCTAGTAGAGAATGTAAATCAATAACTTATTATTGCTTCTGGACTAGAGCTGTAGAGGTATAACTTCGGTCATTTCTAAAACTATTTATCCTACAATGAAAACTGGACAGTTTTTCAGTAAACCTATATAAATAATATTTGAAGCCTATTTTTTGGAAAAAAAATATTGTTATCCCATGAAATAACAGTGCTAGCTTGCCAGTGTTCATAGTAAAATATTATTTTTTTTCTCAACCATTACTGGACAAAGATCATACCAACATATCCTTGCAAATACTCCAAATAAAGTGACCATGTTCCTGTAGAAAAAAAATACATTAAAATGGCTAGCTGAATCCTACAAATTCAAACTGATTTTGGATCCACATCATCAGTTGATACAGCACTACTAGACCCATTTAACTCTGAAGTTCTGCTTAAATTGTTTTGTCTTTCACCAATGAGGGGGTACTTCATCTAGCGATCAACATTGTTGATTGACTCTTCTGACTCCCAAGTATGTGACTGGAAAGTGACCGTAGTCTGCAGTCTACTGAAGTCATCACTCTAATGTGTGAATAGTGAACTTCTCTGGAGTGGACCCTATTATTGGGATAAAGGGAAGTGACATGATTGATAAGGCAAAATTACATGTAAAACATGGCTCTCGAACCAAACTGGTTGAAAGATATACCAGTCTATACACTAGCTGGAGTGTATCTCCTGGCTGGAAAAAAGTTATCTTGAATGTGTTTACTTAAGGAGAATCAAGCCTGCATAAACATACCAGCACTTTATTCCTCCTGTGCTCTGAGAGAAATTAATCCCATAGGAAGTTACACAGCAAAATTTTCTATCACAAGGCATACTGATGAAAGTTATTTTAAAATGACTCAACATTTTCACAGTAGAATCCTTGCATAGTTTACTTGATTGTAGAGGAGTTTTACCCCAAGTTGAGGACTACCTTTAATAGATTGCATTGCAATTTTTTTTATTTAAACAGGGCCCACCTCCCCAATTTAAATCACAGTTTAAAGCAAATGATGTTGGTGATGGTGATTGTGATGATGCAAAAAGGAACACCATCTACCAAATGTAACCCCCCCCCAAAAAAAAATCATATATATAAACTCCTCAAAAAAAGTTTGGAAATCTGAGTTTGATCGGTTATATCTCCCGTTTCGCAGAAATAATCAATGCAAGCTTGATATCATCGGAAAGATTATTTAATTTTCTTTAAAATGATACCCTACTTGTTATGATTATGCCATCAAGGAAAGGGGAGTGTCTTCAAATGTGTTGTAAAGTGTAAATTGAAAAGCTGCAAAATGACCCAAGTTCGGTAAATCACCCAATTTTTGTTGTTGGTGATACGTGAGTTTTTCATTGTCTCTTTGGTTGTTATGCACTCTTATGTGAACATTGACATGGATTGAAAGAAGCACCTGCACAAATAAGCAAACAACAACAACAAAAAGTGAAACAACCAAATAAACAAACATGTATGGGCATTTAAAAAATGGATATAAGCCATTTAATCTCACAGACATTAAATCTAACCACATTAACACAAATTAATTTAAAAAAAAATGTGTCAGGGGCTTGATTTGTATGGATTTTCATGTTTATCTTCCCATGGATCTGCCTTTGATTTCATCTTGTGTTCATTGATTTCATCAATGTTCATTGATTTTAATGACATGATCAGAGTTCAGTATCGGGTGGACGACCCACGTGCCTGCACCACCGCCTGGCACCGCTTCCCCATGCTGTTGATGAGCTTTGTGATTCGTTGCTGTGGAATGGCATTCCACTCGTCAATCGGTAATTGACGCAAACATGCCAATGTCGTTGCTTTTGCGACTTTCTTCCGTACAGCCCGGCCGAGTTGATCACAAAAATGTTCAAAGGGGTTGAGGTTTGTGTTCAGTCCATTCTCGTGATACCCTCTCTCTGAGAAAATCCATGCAAATCAGGTTCCTGCCACATTTTTATCACTTTGTGGTGTTAATGTGGTCAAAGGTCCGTGAGATTAAATGTCTTATGTCCAGTTTTTTACTGCACATACATGTTTGTTTGTTTGTTTTTTCACTTGTTGTTGTTGTTGTTTGCGTACTTGTGCAGGTGTTTCTTTTAGTCCATGTCAATGTTCATATTAGAGTGTGTAACGACCAAAGAGACAATGGAAAACTCACTCATCAACAACAAAAAATTGCGTGACTTACCGAACTTTGGCCATTTTGCAGCTTTTCAATTTACACTTTACACCACATTTTAAGATACTGCCCTTTCCCTGATGGTATAATCATAACAAGTAGGGTATCATTTTAAAGAAAATTAAATAATCTTTCTGATGATATCAAGCTTGCTTTGATTATTACTACGAAACGGGAAATATAACCGATCAAACTCAGATTTCCAAACTTTTTTGAGGAGTTTATATACAGTGTGTCCGCAGAAAAAGAAACCGGATTTCATCGCAAAAATATTCCTATCATAATGAATACTTTTTTAAATAAATTAGGTATGATTTTAAAGCTCTGTTCCTCTTCTTTCATTTGATATACTACTTATTTATCAATCGTTAGGCATAATTGAACTAAAACATGGATATTGGTGCTACCAAAATTTCATTTGCACGCGCATTTATTCATCTTGAGTCCATTTTCATGGTAAAATGTAATTGTTTTGAAAAATAAAATCATGACGTCAAAATCAGAATTTTCTCCTTTTTATTTGGACACCTCAGGCGTAAAAATGAATTACGTATGCCGTGAAACAAGTAAAATTAAAACATGCCTGTTTAGCGTGATTTTTTAAATGAATAAATTTTGAGAACGAGAGGCGAGCAGAAAGAATGAGATTCACGCACGGCTGACTTCACACAATATCTTGCTCGGACACAACAATAGCTCCGAATCATGTTCGCAAGGGTAATCTATTGCTTGCTGGCTGCCAATTCCAGAAAACTGTTAATGATGCATTTGGAACATTTCTGAAAGCAAGCATCATTTCAAATTGTCTTTCTCACAGATGCAACGCTAATTTTTCACAAATGTAGTATTATATGAAAGAAGATAAATCAGCTTTCAATGGTGCCCTTCAATGTCGAAAATACTCAGAATACATTCAAGCATGAAACTTTGAATTTCAAATTTGCTCGTGCAAATGTTTATACTTGTGTCCCTTCTTATTGTCTTTTGCTCAGCCATGCGTGAATGGGAATCTCTGTGATTGTATCAAATGAAAGAAGAGAAATTATGCTTTCCAACCATGTACAACTTATTTTTCATACTTGTTTTTAAGATATTGAAAATATCTTCATCAATCTCGTTTCCTTTTTTCTGGACAACTGTTATCTATATATATATGGGCAATTCCAGCCGCGTAAACGGCGTCGACATTGCAGAAAAAAATACACTTTCATCTTGTCCTCACAACCACAAATAATTTGTAGGACTGATTATTTCTACCCATACCAGTACCTTTTGGTATAGTTTGTCTGAACCATGTATCAGATGAGAAAATAATCTAATTGTTTTCGAATAATTAAGTAATTCAAGGCAGCGTAACGGCGTGACAGCCAAACGACATGATTTCTGACAGGGTAGAACATTTCTTCAAATTCGTGCTCCCATGGAAGATTTCAATCCATGTTACTACCATGAGGTGAAAACTAAGTAATGACATTAACAGCCATAGCCATAACAATAATTTTTAAGATATGCTGTATTCACTAACTTAAGTTTTAATCAGCGTAACGGCGTGACATTTGAATGTAGCGGCGTGACATCGTAAGGCGTGACACGTTTCCAGAGTGAATATATCTACTCTTATTTAAAAATACTTAAAAGTAACACTATCACAGGATGTTTTTCACTCATATACAACTACCCCATAAAAATAAGCATTTGATTCCAAACTCAGGAAACAGAATCCTTTGCTCAAATATTTCCCATAGACATACACAGTAATTTGTGCCATTTGTGCATACATAGATTTGAATGTATGGGACCACACAAAACCAAAATTCCCAACTATTGCCACAAAAGCAGTGTTTCTGGTAGGGCCTATATTTCATAATACATTGGATACAAAATCATATATGTTTGATGAAATAGGAATTTTCTCATTATTAAATAATTTAAAATTCAAATAGTTTTGCTGATTTTTTACAATGTTTTGATGGTTTGAGCATTTACAGGACAAAATGTCACGCCGTTACACGTAACGGCGTGACACATTTCAATTTGAAAGAAAAAGTTAATAAATGGTGTAATTTTTGCTAAAAATGGCTCAGAAATCACCACTGGCATAAAAATGAATTGAAACTGACTTTGTATGGATATTGAATAAGAAATGAAAGTTTTATTTTAAAAACGCTTATTTTTTCGTAACGGCGTGACATGTAACGGCGTGACACGCAGTGATATTTATGAATATTAATTAGATTCACAAGTTTTTACGAAAATCACCCAAATGTTTTATATTTTTGAGCTATGGCAATAATGATCTAAAATAACCCATGGGGAACAATTTTGTAGAATTTCAATAGAAGAAAAACTCACTCTGAATGATAAAAGGTCATTTTAAAATATTCACCAAAATTTTTAACCAAATATACCATTTTTCAAAGTAAACAAAAAATATGTTTCTGCATGGAATTTTTGAAAAACAAAGTTATTCCCCAAGACTTGAAAGTCCCCCCTTTCATGTAGTATATGAAAGCACTTTTCATTTTAAAATTTTCACTTTAGTGTCCTGTTTCGTGTGGAATTGCCCATTTATATATACAGCGTGTATCAAAAAAAAGTAGACACTCAGAAAAATTTTTATTAGGCAAATACTTCATGATCTAGAGATTATTTTTTGATATGAATATTTTACCTTGGACCTAAGCTATCTGATGACACTATTGGTATTGAAAGTATTTCACACATGAGCGAGCACAGGCCACTTTTGTCCAATAGGCCAAAAATGCACTTGCGCACAGAATTGTGTTCTTATAGTCAATGTTTAATGCCTCACAGACCGGTGCTGCAGAAGCTCTCATCTAATGTGCACAATGATTGAATCCTCAGCATGCTCAGAGAAGATGTAATATCAATTTTGTGGCAAAAAAATACATAAATGAAGCAATGATTCAGAAGTACCCCCTAAAAAGGAGAAAAATGTCATTTTGCAAGATGATAACTGTGAACTGAAGAAAATGCTTTTCTTGTTTTTGAAGGGGTTGGGTGGGTTGTATCTGAATCATTGCTTCATTTTTGCTACATTCTAAATCCTCAGCATGCTCAGAAGAGACGCTTATATCAATTCTGTGCCAAGAAAACAAATAAATCAATCATTCAAATCAGTTACCAACCCCCATCCCTGAAAAAGAAGAAAATGCATTTTTTAAATTCACAGTTTCATCTTGCAAACCTGACATTCTCTTCTTTTTATGGGGATATCTGAATCAGTGCTTCATTTTGTGTTTTTTTTGTCACGAAATTGATATTAGCGCTTCTCTGAGCATGCTGAGGATTCAATCCTTGTGTACATCAGTTGAGACTTCTGCAGCACCGTGTCTGTGAGCATTAAACATTGATTATAAGAACACAATTCTGTGCGCAAATAGATTTTTGGCCGATTGCACAAAAGCGGGTTGTGTTCACTCTATGCGTGAAATACTTTCAATACCAACAGTGTCATCAGTAGCTTAGACTCAAGGTAAATATTCGTATCAAAAATAATCTCAAAATCAAGAAAACAATTTTTAATAATTTTTTTTCTAAGTGTCTACTTTTTTTTGATACACGCTGTATATTGCTCATCTAGGATAAAAATGGTGGATAAAATTGTAAAAAAAAATCAAGACTTGATTTTCCCAAATTCTTTTTTTTTTTGGGGGGGGGGGTTGGAAAATGCAAAATTGTGATTTGTTCTTTAATCCATTGCATACTATAGTCCCAAGATATCTCAGACTGGGTTTATTGTGAATGCATGTTACAACATACATACCAATTAAATTAAAAATAAATTAAGTTTAAACAAATTAAATTCTGATTAAAGTAAATTTAATTTAATGGAATTAGATTTATATTAAATTTGGTATACATACCAACACCAAATTGTCTTTAACTTGTAAAATAATGAATTAATTCTAATTCTATCAAGTCAAGATACCATCACGAATGGAGGCAATATTTGGGTTGTTTATTGAAAAATAAGATGAAAAAACATGATTTAAAAATATCTGATTTAAAAATAAAATTAAAAAATCAGTTTATTAAAAGTAAGTTCATGTTCCTGACCAGTCTGTGTACATGACAGTTATGCATGCTTGAACTGGTGTATATTGAGAACGTTAATAAGTTCTTTACAGTGCATATATCGAAAGATGCGTTCTCCGATGTTCTGTAAGTGACTGACAGTGAGAAGAATTCACAGCAGATAATGTGAAAAAAGAGTATTGCTGCTCTTTTTGCATGAAAAAGATCATTTTTGCATTTAAATATAAATGTCTTTGTAGGGTGTTCTTCATAAGATATGAAAGTAGGATCTTGGTAGATATTGTTTTTTTATGAATTTTGGCCAGTGGGCATGTATCACTTTAATGTGAGATTTTCTGACATGTGTAAACACAAGGATTGTGAAACCTCAATGAGTGCTCTCTGCCGATGTAGACAGTGCCCTCTATGTCACAAACCTGAAAGTAGATTGACTGCAAAGCTCACATTACATTCTTGTACATACTGTGCAGTATACCTGTAAGTACATGTACATGTGGCTGTGTACCATTCATTGTAAAAAGAAAAAAAAAAGAAGCTTTGGACAGATGCATCGATCATGATATGCATAATAATATGAATAATGGGAATGCTGTTGATGTTATCTCATTGATCATAAAGAAGTTCCAGCATACCAGTTATGTCATTTATTGTGCACACTGCAGAACTGGCAGTGAGATACATGTACTTGTATTTATCAAAATTAATTTGACATCCATGCTCAAGTTTTGGAGTATTTCACACAAAATTATCCCACCCAGATCTAGAGTAATGTATGTTTATAGATTATGTCACTTATATAGCCTGTGTACACATGTTTTATTTCAGTTCAATTCAATTTTATTTTGTTATCCATATGAAACAAAGTATAATGGAAATTTAGTGTGTATTACAATGATTACAATTTTGGAATAATCAATAATATAATACTATCAGAATGGATGTCGTTATGCACGTCATACTAGCTTCATTCATTTGTCTTAATTTTGACATCAATTTTACTGACGCAAAAGCCAAGCCCATAATTAATGAGTACATATTTCAATGTCATTCCTGTAATTCAGTGTTTCCTGGTATTTTTTTTTTTACATTTACATGTAATCCTGATATATATAGATATATATATATTTTTATCTTGGTCATTTATCACTTTTATCCGTCACTCAGTCAGACTGCAGCATCAGAGATAATGAGGCAAAAAAGCTGGAATTTATAAAAGCACACAGGACTTCTCAGATGTGCTTTGCAAATTTAAATCATGAACATTTAAGTATAAGTTAGAAATTGGATGGGGAACCGTGGACAGACCGTATACATTCAAATGGGGGACAAGTTTAGACATGCTTTTATTTAGGCCATTTGCAACCTTTTGGTATAAACAGCCAACTGTGGACAGTCTGCAGATGAGGGTGTCCACAGTTTGAGTGCAAACTTTCCGTTGGGTGTCCACATTTTGCATCAAAGACATACGCACACACACACACACACACACACACACACACACACACACACACACACACACACACACACACACACACACACACACACACACACACACACACACACACACACACACACACACACACACACACACACACACACACACACACACACACACACACACACACACACACACACACACACACCACACACATACATGTACACACACACACTACACACACACACTACTAACACATAGACACAGACACGACACACACACACACACATGCACACACACAAACACAGACACACACAAACATATAAACACACTGCAACAATAAAGTAATAAATTATTGCTTTTCCAATAGTGTGCATATTTTTTGTTTGATATAGGAAGATCATTTTCTTTTATAAATGTCAGTGCCTTTTATTGCATGTTCAAATGTGTCAGATCGACCAAACTACATGTACATGTTGTATTCTGACTTTAAACCTATCAAGAAATAGCAACTTTGTGGAACTGGCATCCCCTTATAAATTGATATTTCATATGAATTCCATGCAGTTCTGGGAATTGTTTTCAAGCCGGTCAAGTAAATCTGTGCAGTGTCTTTCATAAATGCCACGCAATTAGAAATGCATCCGTTTCACCTCACACTCATGCCACCTCATCAGTTACCATTTGGTCAAGCGATTACCGCCAAAAAGATCATCTCGATAAATCCCACGGAGAAGCCCTATCGATTACTTTCCCACTCGATGGTGTAGCCATGGGAGAAACTTCCCGCTGAAACGTTCACTGAAGTGTGTCCAGTGAGAAAGGGCAACCTTTTGCATACTCTGTATAGTTGAGGTATTAATGCAGCTTTCTTGGGAGAAGAGGAATAGGTCTTGGACAATTTTACATTTGAGAGTGGTTGATCCTGTACAAACTATTCTAAGTAGTGTTCAAAGGCATCATATAACAATATTTCCATTTAAAAAAAAATGTGAGCTACATGATTTCCCATGCTGCTAGTGTCTTTGATAAGGTCTAAAAATGAAGCCTTGAAAAAAAATTACAGTTCAAAATGATCATTAAGCGCTTTAAAAAAGTAAAAAATCATTGAGAGACCATTCCAATTTTCACCCATAAACTGCTGTGTTGCAGAATTTCCATTGGCCGAGAATAATATATGTACCAATTTTATCTATACATATTTTACAAGAGACAGCATAACTGTCTGAACTTTTGTGTTCTAGGGTGTTTATTTGTCCATTCAAACACTGTCAGATATGTTAGATAGCAAAGTTTGACAATTTCTTAAACAGGTCTTCCACAAATGTCTTTAAAGGAGAAGGTTGCCCATGCATTAATGAGGATTCAGTAAATCCAGAGCTTTCTCAGATATCCAGCAGTGAAAGTTCAAGCAAGTTAAAAGCTATTTACAAGATCTCATTTTTCAAAAATGTGAATACCTCTGTCACCCTCTGTTGGTGACAATTCTGTGTAGTATATGATGTCACATTAGAACAACTCTCCAACAATTTTAGAGGCAGGAAAATGGAAATGAAATGCCAGTTTTCTGCTAAGTTTCGTACATTGAGAGGATTCGTACTATTTCTAATGATTTTTATGTACATCTAAGTCATTATTAAGGAAAAATTTAGCGACAATTGCAGCAAATCTACATGTACAGTGTATGTCCTTTATGGAAGACTTTCTTATTTTGCCCATTCTGTCAGAGTGCAGACATTTAACTCGCTGGAAACTGAGAGTGAGATATCTTGGGCTGGGGTCTGTGAAGAATGCATGTTCAATTGAAATCAAATTGTCTTCAATGGTTTAATGAAATGGTAGTTTAAATCTAAATCTTTAGCTCCATCGCACGAATCATTGATAACCCACACAGAAAATACCTGATACATACCTTTAAAAAGTAAAAAAAAATAGTAACCCCTTTTCCTCACTTATATTATGTCATTATTCCCAACCACCCTTCAACACTTTGAAACCCACAATTGCTGACATTATGTGTATATTGATTTTTGCTGTGAGAAGTACTTTCTATTTTCATCCTTGCCACTGCAAGAAGGTTTCACCTGCCACAGTGCAGTGTGACGACGAATGTTTTCGCACCTTGTCAATTCATGGTCAGAGAACACTAGGTTTCATCTCTCTATTGCAGAGAGCCATTTATTTGTGTGTGTGTCTTCACTGTATTTTCTGTGTGTTGAAGCCCATTAGATCTCTCTTCACCTTTACACCCCTTCCCCTAACCCCTTCGTCCTTACTCCTGATTACATTATCTCTTGCCCAATCATGACCCTCTCTCCCCAGCCTATCATTTGCTCAATTGGGACTATTTCTTCCCTTCTCTTTATCATATCTTCCCATGCTTGACCACCTCTTGCCCATTCATAACCATTTCACCCCACCCCTTGCCATCTCATCCCACCCCAAACCATTTCACCCCACCCCTAACCATGTCACCTCACCACTTACCATTGCACCCACCCCTAACCATTTCACCCTCACCTCTAACCATTTCACCCCACCCCTCACCATCTCACCCCATCCCTAACCATCTCACCCTACCCCAACTATCTGTTTCCCACCCCTATCTCTTGGTCCGTTGTGAATACCCCCCCTTCATCCTCCAACCATTGACCATCTTTCATCACAGACATTAATTATTCTTACTCACCCTGATCCTCATCCCCCCATCCCAAGCTCTCTTCCCCACCCCAACCTCCTTTCCCCCACCTCCTTTTCCCCACCTCCTTTCCCCCACCTCCTTTCCCCAACCTAAACCCCCTTCCCCCCTCCCCTGACTCTTTCCCCATCTCCTTTCATTTTGATTTTTTTTTTATATGTGATCAAACCTCCCCCTTTCTGCTGTCGTGCCTCCCATGTGGAGAGTATAGTGTGTATGTATAGCTACAACACATATTCAGACTTCGAATTATATAGAAAACTTGCCTTGCATCTCAAAATATCTTCTTAGGTAGAAGGCTCAGTACAACCATGAATGGCGAGGTATCAGAAAACTGTGTGATAATCATAACAATTACCTACCATAATAACTTAAAACTTGAAAGGGGAGGGGTGTTGATACCTGTAAGTTGTTGTTGAGAGATTAAAGATGAAAATGACTTCTGTAGTCAGTTAAAATATGCTGACATGAATAATTTGCAGTGATTAATTACACTTTTAGGGTTGCAGGAAGGCATACAGCTGCAGCCCCTTCCTGTTTGGGATATTCACAGTATATTTCCCATTGGGGAAAACAGAAAACAACATTGTCTGGTTGCCTGTTAAGATTTCAGACAAATTCTACACCAAGGTATACCCTGAAGTACTGCATAGTGAAATGTTTTTCATATTTGATAAGTACTGTACAACAGTCTTTATGCATGAAATTGCCCTTTGTGAAATTGCATTTTTAGTGCCATCGCTAAAGATATCTTTGATTTTAGTTTCCAACACTTAATGTAAAGCCTCCATTCTTCCGCGATACAGAAAATGGAGAAAAATCGTGGAAAGGGGAAGTGTAACGTGGAAAATGGGCAATCATGAAATTCTGCAATAATGACCTTAGAATTGGTAGAAAATTACAAAATAAACAAATATTAAAATGTCTAAAATCATTCTTTAACTAAATAATACCATTACCAAACATGACAGCAACTTTAATCACCCTAACCATGCAACCCTCTGCGAGCCCCTCTGCTGGCTGTTTTTCTCACTACCATGACCATGACTACGACTGCTCCATTTCACTGAGGCTGAGTTGTAATCATGCAAGTATTAGGTAATAAATGGTGTTTATATACATGATTTTTGAGTAACGCGGAAAATGGAAAATTTGATAAACGGAATTTTGATTTTGTAAAACGGAAAAATGGAGGCCTTAACTTAATGTCTCAATTGGTGTAACACTACATTGTAATATGTAGGTAGATAATGCTTATTCCTTTTCCAGATCGATATAAAGACAATAAAACAATAGGTAAACTTGACTTTATCTCAAATGAAATCTTTTCATTTAATCATACTTTATAAGATTTCAACAAAATTTTACATAAATGTTCACATTCCAACTGATGTGTGGCCCATCACCAGGTTCATTACTTGATGATAAAGTCATATATTCTAGAAATGAGAGGTACACTGTATACTAAAAATGATTTAGATGTGAAATGTGAAAACAGATTTGTTTTGAAAAAGTGTCCAGGTTTCAAAGTATACAAAAGGTACAGAAATCTGTTTATTGTATTTGTAGCCTCTGTTTCTTTCCTGCTTTGTTTTATATGTACCTTGAAGGTGGTTCTACACTTTTGCAAAACATTGTGGGGATCATCAAAGTTTAAAATAAATGAAATAAGCTCGGACTTGCAACCTAAAATGGAAAGTTATATTGGTACACAATGATACATGTAATATAAATTTTAAAGCAACAATGTATCGTTTGACTGAAAAAATTGTAAATTTTCTCTTGCAGGCATATGCCAAACATCTAAAGACAACAAGGAAAGTAAAAAAAAAACTTATAAACGAGCTGTACTTTTATTTCTTATCTCATTACTTTGAGGCATTGTGAGCTTAAAACTTGTTGTTTTTTATGTTAAAAGCTATCTTCAGAAGAAAAACCCTTCCAAATGAGTGTTACTACCTTTAAATTTTGCTTCTCTATGGGCAGCTTGCTTTGATCAGAGCAGCATAGAAACCCCAGAAGAGTGTTTCCACCATACATGTACATGTATTCAACAACTGCAAGACTGGAGTAGATACTAAATATGAAAATGGCAAAAATACATGTGTGGGTGAGAGTGAATGAGTTAGATTTACATTGTAGCAACCCAACAAACTTGACATTCAGAGGAAGGTTGGATTCATTTAGTCATCTTCGGCTCAATTCCCAGAGGGCGACGAGAGTTATGTGATTGCCGTATTCCCGTCATTGTCTTCAATTACTGCCTCCGATGGAATTTTGTGGCCAGTATAAATGCATAATTTTGTCCTGAATTAGCTGTGGTACATGTGACATCTAGTGCAGCACTCATTCATGTGCACTCCAAATCTCCATAAATTTTCTTCTGAAGATAGCGTGTGACATAAAAAAATAGATAAAGGTTTGTTTTTGTTTTGTTAAGCTCTTAGTGCCAAGTAATAAAATGAGGGAACAATAAGAAATTCAGTTCTTCTTTTCTTTTTTCTTGTTGTTTCTTTGGATGTCTGGCAAACACCGGTTCCATGTAATTGCTAATTTTTCAGGAAAATATTATTTGACACAAATTTTTTTATTATTTCTCATTTTTCATAAACAATCCAATTTCCTCTTGCTAGTTGTTCAGGTATGCCACAGAAAAAGAAATAAATCTACTGCTTTTCTGAAAGAATTGGCTCACATTCTCAACTGTCATCTCAAAAAAATGAAAATTAATTTTAAAGAAATAGTGAAAATTTGTGGACAAAAATTTGTGGATACATGTAGTTCTGCACACGCTCATTACAAAAAATGGCAGAGATGTCAATTTAATAACACCCAATAATACGGATTTAATTAAAAGTTGAAAATGTATAACTCTTGGATGGTGTAGCAAATTTATTTATACTTTCACAGTTTTCATGTCCTAATATTGTTCTGCGTTCTCCAATTGCACATCTGTGGTAGATGTTAACAGTAACAGAGGTTCAGCACATTATTTTTTTTAATTTTTTTACCAGAGGGTTTTAAATGCCATTGAAGGGAAAAATGACTTAAAGATGAAATGATGGGACTAATTTATGCCAAGATTCTAGATCCCACTTTCTTTCCTAAGATAAGGATTTTCAAACAAAATTTTGAAAGTTAAAAGAAAATGGTAAGAGAAATATGTTATTTAAAATTTACTGAAAAAAATAACCAAAATCTGACTGAATTCAATAACATTTATTTCAGTAAATTAATTCTATGTTTAATTGCAAACTTGTGTAGGAAATGGAATGTCAGATTTGCCTCCTCATTGTTTTAAAAATATCAGAACCTAGATTTGTCTGGGATTTTCTCCCATTCCACTGCCCTGACTTTGTTTCTTTATCCTGTTATAGGTTAGTGCATAATAGCAATTAGTTATGCAGGGCCCGCTGGAAGAACAGTCTGTATTTGACTGAAGTGCTACCCTGGGTAAATAATGAATATTATATATTATTATTATGTTATTATTGGGAAACTTGAAAATGCCCAAGAAACCAAATGAGTTGAAATATATACCAACTATGCACTAGCAGGAATGGATCACACACCTGGGAGGATTTGTCTGTAATTTGTTTAATTAAGGAGAATCAAGCATAAACATATGAGTATCTTAATTTTTACCGGGGACGATAAAAATGAGCCCCATAGAGAGCCACACAGCAGGTTTCCGTGCTCCGAGTGATATTTATCTTGTTTATTTGAGAATGAGTCAACGTTTGACTACAAGATTTTCACAAGAGAATCCTTGCATAGTTTACTTGATTCTAGAGTAGTTTCAGCCCAAGTTTAAGGACTACCCCCAATCATGTCATTTACCTTTAAAGGGAAAGTTCAGTCTGATGACATATTTTTTGAATAAAAGAAGAAATATCAGAGGCATAGACTAGTGGCAGTTTTAGAAAAATCAGAAAAATCAAAATTGAGATGTATGCATTTCCAAAATTGCAAAGATCACAAAATTGGCATTGTGACATTTATTGGGAACTATCTTCCTTTCAGGGTTGGAAAAAAAATCGTGATTTTTTTTTTAAAGAGGTGATTTAAATCAATAAATCGATTTATTTGATTTAAATCACTGATTTTTTCAAAAAAAAGTCATGATTGAAATCACAATTTAAATCATGATTTGAATCACTACTGATTTAAATTGCCAACCCTGCTTCCTTTTGTTTTGTGTACATAGTATCATTAAATTTTCATTTCCATGAATATTCCTGAACATATGTACTGGTATTTCATGTTATAAACATGTACAAAATTATGAGCATGCAGAGTACATAGATAAGTTTATAGTATACATGTATTTTTTCAGAGAAAAGGAAAATATAGGGACATTTTGTTTTGTGTACAAAACAAATAAAACAATTAAGTTTTGCTAATTCTTAACGATTACAATTAGTTATGATTTTTCTGCTTCTAATTAAATAAAGACAACTTTCTATCACCTGTGTTACCCTGAAATTTTCATTTAACTCTTAAGAACCATAAGTTCACAAAGTTACCATATCTTCTTGCTTTCATATCATTTGTTTGGGGTTTTTTTTTGTACTGAAAGCTGAGAGTCACTTTAATTTACCATTTCAAGGGTAATTGAAACAAATTAATCTACTCAACACCCTTCACTTCTAATTACTATTTGCAATGAAAAAACTTATTACACATTATATTGAACACATGAGGATGGTCTTTTGTTGTTTAACTTCTACCTGAGCTATTAATTATTCAGATTGGGTGGCCTTACATCCACACTCTCTGTAATTAAGTTGATTGACTTTGAATGGGTAGAGTACATCACAAGTTTAGGATCATATTTGTGGAAGGGAATTGGGGAGCATTACCCGTCTCCACTCCGCATCACGTGATAAGATGCGGCAATTTGCAGCACATACAACGAGGGGCTCACGCTTGAGTGGGTCTGAACATGTCCTTACACAGACTGATTAGGGAAGAAGAGGACGGGGAGGGAACGAGAAGATATAGAGCAAATTCCGGTACATGTCGACCTACAAATCAGGGATAACAAGCTCGGTGGATAGAATATTTTCTCTGAGTAGCATTCCTCAAATTGCGTTTTACGTGTACATGTGTACTTGTTAGTCATCTATGGGTCTGTGTTACTATGGTGCTTGTCTTATTTTGGATTTAACCCATTGGTACAAGAGCTGGACGTGCCCTGTGTTAACTCTATGGGATTTTCAGAATCTTGAAGGTAACGGGTTAAGTTTCTCATTGCCAGGACACCCCGGCATTCCTCATACAATTTACTAAAGTTTTTCCATAACGGGAATTTTGCTAGTAGTAAAGAACATTTATGATGTGACCACCCTCATTTCTGTGCTTCAGTGCTTTGATTTGAAATCATCGGACATGCACCCTGGATCACCGGAGCCTTGAACTGGCACGCTGAGATGAACAATCCACATTTTATTTTCAACTTGCGGCTGGGACAACATCGGATGCACGACCACCTCGCGCCTCGTGCCACCTCCAAACCTTGGATTTCACATGTTCATACATGCATCAAGGTCGTGTAGATGATGGCCTGAGTGCAGCGTAAGATTGAATTCATGTATGTTATCTGCACCTGCATTGCATCGCTGAATTGGTCATGATATCTCACAGGTACTAAAGGGGTCATAAACTCGTTGCCTGGATTCAATGCCAGTGCCATCATGAGGCGAATGAACATTGTCGCTGGGAGAAGTTGCCGCAAGCAACCCATTTGTGCATGCTCAACATAACCATCTGGCCGCGAGCCATGGCCTGGCCAGGCCACCCTACACCGCTGGATTTTAATGAACAGTGCATCCCTCAGGGAATAAACAGCTTGGCTTCCCTACCTGACAGATTGGTAAGAGTCCCTGGAGTTGTGGTGTGTTGCGTGTTGTGTGGCGTGGATTTCACCTGCACTTTTCTGGTTGGGAGCATCCAAGCCAAACACACAGGAGGGCCGCCCATGGCTGCCTGGCATAACGTCAGGTTTCTGGATTCGACCCGATAAACCGAAATTCCATACAAGACGTAAAAATTCTTGGCATTTAGAA
>JZLH01S0597191.1:33436-61126 GCA_001188425.1 Eucidaris tribuloides
AATGGAAATCACTGTCATCTATAGGTTGATTATACAATGCAAAAATTGCATTTGACTATTAGATATATGACATATTTTCAAGCTTTAATTAATAAATCCATGTGATTTATACGGACTCGGGTTGGTTCAAAAACAGTTTTCACTTCTTAAATAAAAAAAATTAAAAAAATATTTAGTCCAGATTTCTGGAACCTGTCCCATGCCTTCACACATGAATGAACATTTGCCAGAGACTGAGGAGACACAGACAGGTGTAAGGGTAGTATTACTATTACCGCAATGATCGGGCAATAGTATCATTATAATTGGAATGTTTAATTTAATCACGTTGGTCCAACTTTTCCGCAGAAACAAGAAGCACGATGTATTCACCGTGAAACAAAATATGTGTGAAACTAAACAATTATACTATCAAAGCTACCTATTCTTGCTGATACGGGATATGTAAGTGAAATAGGCAAAGCAGTTGAACCATTTACACAAACAATATAGATAGAATCATAGTAAAAAGTTGGTTAAATCATTTCAGATTTTCGATTTCAGATTCATTTGATAAACACAACACAAACTGAGCTGCGCAAATTTTATATTAATCACATCTAGTATTGAGACTACACACATTGTGATACAATTGTGGTAAAAGTGGATGGTCCATTGAATTATATACGTCCAACTAAAAATACGGTTGCCCTTCTTACCTTGTACATGAAATAAATAAAGACAGAGAAAGTTATTTTTGTGTGCAGGAAAGAACATGAAACAGTCTTTGTAATATGACAGTATATTTGCTTGTGTCAACTCCGCACGTAGGCTGTCTGTCTTATTGCCAGTCATGTAGCGCTGATGGCAAACATAAAACACAGTCGCATATGGTTTGTATACAGCATCATCTAGAAGGGGTTCTACATTAGCGGTGCTGGCGCCACTTTTGGATTATCAGGCCTTCTAGTGGCGGGCATGAAGCCAGTTTAAAAAAAGTAAAGTGTGCAGTTTGTTTGAATTTTGTACTTCTGTGTAGTTTAGCATGATTAGAGGCCATTCTGGGCCACTTAAAAGACCTCATAATTCAGGCCATGGCCCGCTACGAGGGCTTTGGGGGCTTGGAGTCCCGCCCCCCCCAAAAAAAAAAATGCTGCAAGTCACCGCACCCCCCAAACTTTTCGAGAAAAAAAATGTTTTACACAATGAAAATATCAAGTAATAAAGTGAAGCGATGCTATCACACAGCATAAATATTGATAGAAAAGAAAATATAAAATTTTTTAAAAATGAAATATGTAGTTACCTATGCAGCGCCAAGAAACACATATTGTTAATACATATTTTTCAAATAAGTTTTGTATGGTGGGATAAGGGGGAATCCTCCCTCCAACAACTTTCTCCCCCTGCTTTGGTCGCTTCGTTCTCTTGACTATCCATTTACATTTTTCAGCATAAAACCCTACTTACTGTACAGTCTTCCTCGAAATCTGACAACAAGCCATAATAGAACAATCTTCAGTAAAATATACCTTTCTAATGCTCAGCGCATATTTTCAAAAATTTTCTTGGCGCGTGGGTTCCCCTTCCCATACCCGTCCGCCGCACCGCCCGTTGCAATTATGAATACCCATTAAAATTTTTCACTATATCTTCCTGACATCTTTTTGAAATCTTGAATCTTCCATAAATTATACCTTTAAAATAATATCAGGCAAACGGACCTGTTAAAAGCGAGCACGGGTATAGCGAGGACAGCCGCTTAATACGAGGACATTTCTTAGGTCTCAATTTTTCTTCCATAGACCTCAATGTATTATGCTTCTCATATAACAAAATTTCGGCTTTAGCGAGGTATAATTCCAGGCCTTAACATAAAGAAAAAACAAAGGACATTGACCCTGTTGTTAGCAAGCATCTAACCTCAGTTTACGTCGGCTAGCGAGCGCAACCAATGTTTCGCGGCTGTAAAATGACCTCGCCTTTGCAAGAAGTTGATCACCAAATTCGGCGTCTACACCACTGCTTTTCGTTGTACACACTTCTATCACAGCGTGAGGACTCGTGTCAGTAGTCACTAAACTATAACACACGTGTTATAGTTCAGGTGTGCAGCTAGCGCATGTAACTTGGTGATGTATCCTTCCCGCCCGTTGCACCATTTTCAGTGACGGAAAAGATGAAATCATCATTACACCTTACATTTTCAGCTGTGCTGTTTCAGTTCAGTGACTTTTTATTAGTAAAGTTAAGTTGTATATTATTTGCAAAACTAGATGAAAACAGTTGCAGTAGCGCTAGAAATATTGTTCCATTTAATATGTAGTCCCATATGCATAAATTTTGTGTGTGTTTTCATCATGTTACTTTTATAAGCGAGCAATCGGCTATTTAGCGAGAAAAAATTGTGGGTCCCCGATGTCCTCGTTATTAGAGGGTTGCCTGTATTTACCATATCAGAAAACCATGTCTTTTCTATGCGTATTTTTGGAATTCTCAGTGTGGGAGGGGGTATAATCCCGCCCCTCCCAGCACACTCCTCCGCTCAGTCGCTTTAGCTCCCGCTCGGCAAGTATGACGTACTCACGCGTACAGTTTTACCACATACTTCTGTAGCCGCTGCATCTTTTTGAAATCACTGATTACAATCCCTAATAATCTTATAAAATAAACCTTAAAATAGATATTTCCAATGCCTAGAATCACATTTTTTTCTATGCCATTTTCAAAAAAATTCTGCAGTGAGAGAAGTTATTCCACACCCTCCCAATTGGTTGCTTCGCTCCCATGGCAATTGACTATACCCAATCCCTAATCGTGATATATATAACATTGAAATATTTATTTACGCATGGCTTTAGAACCTGTATTTTCTAATAGTATTTTCAAAAAGTTTCCTACCGCGGAGGGGGTACCCCCCTCCACACCCTCGCCCCACTAAGGTCGCTTCGCTCGCCGGCATGTTTCCCATCAAGACCCCCGCACAAGTACCCCTAAAAAAAAAAATTTTTTTTTTTTTTTTTTCGCATCTAGACTGCGCCTGCTGCATATTTAAAAAGCTTTAGGGGCTGCTGCCCCCTCGATGCCCTCCAGGGGGCGCCTGAAATCCACGCCGCCGATGCTTCGCTCGCATCCGCTCGCTTCACGTGTTGGATAATGGCGGCAGTACTGATTCCTCGCGATAACAAGATATGGCGTTTTGACAATTAATAATTGAGAACAACCGTGATCTAGAAAATAGGCACCGAAATGCTGTTTTGTAATTTGTACACAATAGCAGTGCTTGATGAAATGGGACAAAAAAGTGTCAATCAGGTCAAGTTTGGCTACTCTAAGCTTCCTGCCAACACTCTGAATGTATTTGGATGCATAATATTCAAGATGTGCTGCTAGGAAACATCATAGTAAATGTACAGATTTATTTATAGGACATGAAGCATAATTTATGTTACAAGCTAAAAATAATGGCTGGTATGATCTAAATTACAATATTATATTTTGTTTATATTGCAGGACCAGTGTTCCTCTTTGTGATGAATGCTAAAGAAGTATGAAGAAGTATGAAATAAGGTAACAAGCTGTGTTTGCTTAATTAGACATCGTGATTTGTAATCATGTGACAAATAATTGCAATATTGGGGTATAACACATTTAAAGTACAAAAGTTGTAGTGTTCGTTCTTCTTGCTCTCCTCTCTCCTTTCTTTCTTTACTTCTTGTCATTCATCTTCATTCATTTGTATTGTTTATGCATGGTAGGTGAGAAATAATCCAGTGTGGGAAAGAAATATCATGCTGTTTGTTTGGTCCAAGAATTAATGTTGTCAATGACTACCATATATAATTACTTAAAACACACTAGATATAATTTGATCGGCTTTGATGTAAATGAAAGAAACATCTACAGTAGCTGGTTTTTAATGCACAGTTTGTTTTTTAATTAGCACTCTTCTGTTTTTCCAAATCAGTTCACCTTGGAGAGTTGATATCACAAACGCCTCAAAATGAAGAGTGGAAGCGGCTGTACCAGTATGATATCCCGCTTTGCATTTCAGATGGGAAGTATCTGATGAGGCAAGAGTGGTGAAAATTATTTAAAGCCAGAGCCTGGAGGAGAAATCTATAAATATATGATGTATAATTCCAGAATAACAGTCCTGGATTAATCACATCAACGGTTTGTGACATTCTATATGCTTTTTACTTAGTGAGGCTAAATGAGTTTTATGACCTGAACGGTGCTACCTCGTTTTCCAGATTTTGAATTTGCATGAAATTGAACATAGAGAATCCTGTCTTCCGTTGTGCAGAATACCAGACAGATGCTCATGTTAACCATTGAGGTTAAAGCTGTGTGTACGACACTTGTCTTGCACAAACAGACAGAGTTAGGCAAAGATGTTTGTGCTTGATGAATGCCAGGAATGGCATGACTAAATCTGGAAAGCTTAGTGTGGAAGAATACTCCTGTAGTCTAAGAAGGAAGAAGCCATCTGCTTGTATTGTTGGTAGAAGTGCTCGCCACAATGCATCTGTTTATCCACAAGACTGACTGTTCAGACCCCTGTGGAACGCATATCAACGAACATGGCTAATCAATGTGGCAAAGGTCATCTGATATCAGAAGATGAAAATATGAATAGCAGCATTGCGTTGAGACACAGTCCGAGCCAGAGATCCATGATGTTGTACACCGATGCATCTGGCCGCTATGGACTGGGTGTGTCTGGCAAAAGTGGATTGTCCAGCAGTGGAGCAGGACTGCTACCAATACACTACAACATGGAACTCCTGGAGATGAGTGCTGTACTGTGGCTATACTGACCTGGGGTCCCGATGTGGGCTGGGACCGTGTCAGATTCCACTGCGATAATAACAATCGTCGGTTCCGCTACCTCAACGGAAGTAAATGAAACCGAAACAGGATGTGAAGGACATCTTTAACTGTATGCCAGCGGCAGCTACCCAGTATGGTTTTGAATCTTGACCGATGGACACAAGCCAACAAAAGCTTTGGTAAAGTTCCAGGGTACAGACAGCTTAGTCCAGACTGGACTTTGGCTAGATTTTATAAACTGCTCGCCAGATATGAACGATATGGCCAGCTCTTCACACCGAACAATGTAGAGTTTTGCTACCTCACTCATGGGAGCATATATTGTGTCTTAAAAACTACATGGTGTGGATTAAGGGTAATCCGCATGCTATTTGCTTTTTTGTACAGGAAATTAAAATGTCTTCCTTTTTTATTAGGATAATACACAATGTCTTGCACCAACACAGCTATTTTTATATGCACACACAAACACATGATGATTATCAAATCCCCATACTTTATCAAAAGTAGGCATTCAGAGTCAAATATATTGAAATGCTTAAAGTCAAGTATAGACTATACATTAATTTTTGGTAAATGTTGTATCATGAAGTTTTTTGAAACATAATATGTTTTCAGGATGGGTAGACCTATTTTGATCTATTAATACCCTGAATAATAATTTAAACATTTTCAAAGTATGGGAGGGTGGTATCTGCTCTCTGATAATTTTAACGCAAGACTGGACTAGTGGACTATAGGAAATATCGAACATGATTTGGGTTTAAGCCGCTATGGCCCTGACAGAGAAAATAGGACTATAACAAAATGTCAAAAATGCCGATCTTATATCATCATTAAGTTATTTCTAGCAATTATTGAATTTATAAATTCATTTCAATGGGTTTCACTTGGCAATAAATGGATGTACTTAACTGAACTATGCTAAATTTGTTCCATTTGTTTTAACCCATTCGAACAATGAATTGATTTTGCTATAACACACTGGAACAAGGCGTGTAGGTAAACACAAATGGACTTTGCGTAACTTGATGTGGCACAAGTCGAATATCCGCCTATGTCAAATATTTTTGACAAAGTCCCACATTTGTTCTGTGTTTTTTTCAATGACAAATTGTTTCTTCTAAGTCGATTTTAATCGAACTCGGGCCTATCTCAAAAGCATATTTTTGAGCCCAAAGGGAGAAAAACGTGTGTTAATCATTTCGGCCTAAATCCGAAGTGGGCACAATTCATTCTTTGAAGGCTTAATGGGTTAGCCTTTTGATCTCTGTCCTGTCAAGCATGACCATAAAGATATGATAAGATTTCCCATTCCCTCATCTGTCATTCTCATTTGACAACATGACCATTTCGCCTATAATGTTTCCTTCATCTCTAATGTTGTATACAAAACTGTAAGCTTCGAATTCGTGCAGTGCAAGTGATTTGTGTGGTCCCAGTGACTTCTACTTGGGTGAAGTTTACTGAGTAAATTTTGGTATTGGTTATGCTGTAATTAACCATAAAGGTTATTGGCTAACATTTTACCACAGTTTAAAAAAATCTTGAGCCCATGATTCCGCCATGCACCGAGTGTCTTTGATGAGGTCTAAAAATGAACCCTAAAAAATTAGTTAAATTTCAAAATGATTATTTAGTGCTTTAAAAAGTGAAAACGTCAAGTTGACCAGATTCACTTGCCCGGCATTCCTCCCATAGACTTACTGTGTGTAGCACGCTAGGTTCATAACCTCGCCCCCGAGTTTATTGTTTATTCATGTATAACTTGCCGATTGCAGTGTAACTTTTATATTTAGGGTGTTTAAATTTGCTCCATTTGAAACACTACTATGTACTCAGATATCAAAGTTTGACAATTCTTTAAATTGAAGCTCCACAATGTAGCACTATCACTTGTTAAAATCTTAATCGTCACATAATTTTGACAAACCGAGTTTCTATGCTTCTATTCCTTTTGCTAAAAGTTTCTTAAATGATATCTCCTTTCCATGCACACATGTGTATTTTTTTAACAACTGTCGCATGTACGCTGAAGAAGATGCCCGGAACGCCTTTGAAAATTTGAAGAAGCAAATAATGAATGTAGGACAAGAAATTCACTACACCTTCATTTATATATAGATATGAGCTGTAAAGGGTCGAAATTGTTGAATAAGGTGTTATGTACCCATCTTTCCAATGATGGCTTTTCCTCTTGCTTGCAAAAAAAAAGAGGGATTATATTCTTATACTGGATAATGGTGCATGCACAGCAGTGGGGTTTCTGAGCATGTGTACAGATTTTAATTTGTTTAAATTCTTATCCTTGCATGCAGGAACAATTTCAAAATGTGAAAGAAATGTCTATCCTTATGGGAATGGCTGTATTATTGATTCTCAATGTTTAAAAATGCTATCTCACAAATATCTCTGTCAAGCTGTCACTATTTGTTTTTATTAATCTGGTGTCCAATTTGAATTGTACAAATTATTTTTCGGAGGGGGAGTAATGCCCTTCCATGTACACCATCACGCTGGTAAATGTAATGTCATTTGAGGTAAAAATGTGGAGACATCTCTTGTTGAGCAAAATCATGGAATAAAAGTGATTATCCCACAATTTTGTATAATTAAGCAAAAATGGCCAAATGTTTTCTGTGTGTGATTGTGTGTGCATGTGTGTGTGCATTGTATGACTATATATTCCTGAGGACCAACACTTGAAATTTATCGGCAGCACCGCGAGGAAAAATTAAATCGCGAGACCTGAACACACAGTCCTCATTACGTTATTTCAACTCAGCACCTCTGTTTCGAACTTTCTCACAGGTTTTGGGGGATATCCACAGAATGTATAGTAAAACATGTTTATTAGTGTTTGCGTGTGTTTGGATGGTAGACACACATCCTTCTGACTGGAATTTGTCCTCGGTCCCATGTGGTCAGATTTCAAGTGCTTGTCCATCGAATATTCTCCAACATGGTGTCGCTAGAAATATTTGTATTTTCACGGTCCTTCGTACATACGCCCATACAAGTATGTGTGTGTGTGTGTGTGTCTGTCTGTCTATCTGTGTGTGTATTGTGTTGCTGTGGTGTAATGTATCTGTGTGTGTGTGTGTGTGTATGTGTGTGTGTGTTGTCTGTCTGTCTGTCTGTTCTGTGTTTAGTGTGTCTGTGCTGTGAGTCTGCTGTCTGTGTGAACTGTGTGTGCCATGAATGAAATAATAGCAGGTGTAGTAGCAGTTCCTATAACGAACCTGAATGAATCATGTTCTAATCTATGATTTAACAGGCGCCACCTGTGTCGTGCCTGTGGTGATTGGATTAACGATGAAACTGAGATTCTGTATCCAGTCAGTTCCGAACCCAAGAGACGCTCGGGTGAAGTATTTCCAGTCCTTGCTGACGTCTTGTTTTATTTATTTGTTCCCTCTAAATCAATCGATTCAGTAAGAAAACATAAAAACTGCTGGTATAACTGGTCGGGACAAAGTGGGATGGAGATGCTCGATTTGTAGGAAGATAACGTGGATGACGTCATGCCCACTTCAATCTGGCATTAACGCTCTTTTAGTCCCTAGCGTTCAAATACAAAAGCACCGCAAGGTATCCGAATGGATCGAAAGAGAGAGTGGAGCCGCGGGGTTGTTTGCCACAAGCAGAGTTTAGACGCAATATTGAACATCTCTCTCAGCGTACAGAGTGTGTGTGATCGTGTGTGTGTGTGTGTGTTGTGTGTGTGTGTGTGTGTGTGGTGTGTGTGTGTGTGTGTGTGTGGTGTGTGTGTGTGGTGTGTTTGTGTATGTTGTTGTGTGGTGTGTGTTTTTGTGTGGTGGTGTGTTTGTGTGTGTGTGTGTGTTGTTTGTGTGTGGTGTGTGTGGTGTGTGTGTTTTGTGTGTGTGTGCTGTGTGTTTACGTGACTAGCATCGTGTATGAATCGTTGTGCGTAGGATGTGTGGTGTGTTGTTGTGTGTGTGTATATGTGTGTGGTGTGTGTGTGTGTGTGCGATCTGGTGTGTGCGTAGTTTATGTACGCTCTTGATTTGCATATAGGTGAAAAGAAACTGTATAGTTCGAACTTGATATTACAGTGAAACCTCGTAGGCCTATATATTATAAAGACCGCCAAAAGGGAGACAAGAAAAGTGGTCTTAAGTACAGTTCATGTTGATACACATTTCTATGAAACGGAGCATTTCCAAGGGAAACCAAAATTGTGGGTCTTACAGACAGGTTTTCCTTCTATACAGGTGGTTGCCTAGAGCAGGTCCACTGTACATGTATAAAACTGATAAACAAGGAAGCGAGATTATTGTAAAAGAAAGTTTTAGTTGATACTGTACCTCTGATTTATCCCTAATTCTGAAAAATCAGGGAATGTGTTCATTAATAGTCAAGAAAGTACTGAATTAGTATGGTCTTCCAAAAATATACTTGGAACTGCTAATTCCTTCTGTCAAAACGAAATCTCACTCTGATCAGCTAAGTTCATTCGTATATGTATACACGCGCAGCATGGCCTTTTTTTTCGTAATCGAGAAATTTTACTGCATGATATTAATTGCAATAATATCCTTCGGATACACATTTATATGCGGAATTAAATTTCCAGACTTGTATGAATTTCAAATTTCCTATGAATTGTCGAGCACGAGGTTGTATCTTCGTTATGTATCGTTTGAACCCATGTTGTACCACAAAACACAAATGAAACACACTATCACAGGGAAAATTCTTCTAGAATGGGATGTCTCCGTCATCGAATATTGAACCTGGCCAACTATATACATGTACATGAGTCATTATCACATCTCTGTCTTCCCCTTTGCATTTATTACACACTGTTTTACTCGAAGCGTAACCTCGCGGTCGGATAGAATTTCTCATGTATACCCTGGGAATCTATTTTAAAATAAAACAAATTATTGTGAATTTCATCAAAATTAACTTAGTGATGATGCCAGATATTTCGCGTTGAAATGCTGATCAAAATAGGTAGCAAAACGCCCTAAATGTTTATATAGAGGTCTAATTGGCCAAAACGTTCGCAACCATCTCCATACAATTGTGATTTTCCACCAGTGCTCTAGCGGCAGACACGGAGTATCCCTCTCCTCAGAATAGGATTCACACCACTGCGTATATATTTTGAGTGGCAACATGGGCCAGGTCAACTTTTGTTAACTTTGGAGAAATACATTTTTTGCCCTATATTTGACATCGCCGCAAAGGGCGTAGCTGGGGGGGGGGGTGGCACTGGGTGGCACGTGCACCCCCCCCGCGCCAGAGGGCATATGAAGAAGTTTCGCGCTCTGCAGCAAAACGAAATTTGCACAGCTTTTCTCTGCTTTCCAACGCCCAAATTTACTCAACTTTAGGTTCCACCTCCCTAAGATGTGCACGCTCCGCCATGTCACTTTAGTTCCACCTCCCAAGATGTGCACCTCCCCGTCCCAAACCAGCCCTACGCCCTTGTCGCGCCTATGGATAATGAAAGTAAAAGAATTGGTTCTCGAAATGTTTACGTAGGGCTTCCATTGATCTTGGATTCAATGTATACAATACAATTGGTTACATACGTGTTCTTGAATGTTAATAACTAATTTTTTGATGATAACCGAATCACCTACGTTTTACAATGAAGGCTCATATACCGCTCCCTACTCAAAATATTGCAACACTATTATGACACTGTATTCTTGCAGTTGTAGGGGTCCTTTTATAAGGACGTCCTATAGGCCTAATGAGTATTATTATTGGAAGAATAACAAATTATTTGCAAAAGAAATCAATGAATACTATTCTTCTTCTTTCTCCACATGCGGAGAGATAATTAAATGTATAGGCGTACTCATGGGCAGAGGGGTGGAACAATAAAATTTAAAAATTTTATGTTCCAGCCCCTCTGCCATGAGTACGCCTATACATTTAATTATCTCTCCGCATTGGAGAAGAAAGAAGAAATAGTATTCATTGATTTCTTTTGAAATAATTTGTTATTTTCCAATAATAAACTTCATTAGGCCTATAGGACGTCCTTATAAAAAGACCCCTACAACTCAAAATACATGTGTCATAATACGTGTTGCAATAATTTTGAGTAGGGAGGGTATATGAGCTTCATTGTAAAACGAGGTGATCCGTTTATCATCAAAAAATTAGTTATTAACATCAAGAACACGTATGTTAACAATTGTATGTATACATTTGAATCCAAATCAAGGAAGTACGAAACATTTTCGAGAACCAATTCTTTTACTTTCATTATCCATAGGCGCGACAAGGGCGTAGGGCTGGTTTGGGACGGGAGGTCTGGCACATACTTGGGAGGTGGAACTAAAGTGACATGGAGGTGCACATCTAGGTGAGGTGGAACGCTAAAGTTGAGTAAATTGGGCGTTGGAAAGCAGAGAAAAGTGTGCAAATTTCGTTTTGCTTGCCAGAGCGCGAAACTCCTATGCTCTGACGGGGGGGGGTGCACGTGCACCCAGTGCCACCCCCCCCCCCAGCCTACGCCCTTTGCGCGATGTACAAACTATAGGGCAAAAAATGTATTTCTCCAAAGTTACAAAAGTTGACCTGGCCCATTTTGCAATCAAAATATATAACGCAGTGGTGTGAATCCATTCTGAGGAGAGGGATACTCCGGTCTGCCGCATAGAGCACTGGTGGAAAACACAATTGTTATGGAGATGGTTGCGAAAGTTTTGGCCAATTAACCTCTATATAAACATTTAGGGCGTTTTGTACCTATTTGATAGCATTTTCAAAGCGAAATATCTGGGTCATATCACTAAATTAATTTTGATGAAATTCACAATAAATTTGTTTTATTTTAAAATAATTTCCCAGGGGTAATACATGAAAAATTCTATCCCACCGGGATTTACGTTCGAGTAAAACAGTGGTGTAATAAATGCAAAGGGAAGACAGAGATGTTGATAATGACTCATGTACATGTATATAGTTGGCCAGGTTACAATATTCGATGACGGAGACATCCCTTCTAGAGAATTTTCCCTGTGATAGTGTGTTTTCATTTGTGTTTTGTTGGTACAAATGGGTTCAAAACGAACATAACGAGATACAACCTCGTCCTCGACAAATCATAAGGGGAAATGTTGAAATCATACAAGTCTTAAATTTATTCCGATATAAATGTGTATCCGAAGGATATTATTTGCAATTAATATCATGCAGTAAAAATCTCGATTTACGAAAAAAAAGGCATGCTGTCAGTTGTATACAATATACGAATGAACTTAGCTGATCAGAGTGAGATTTCGTTTGACAGAAGAATTTAGAGTTCAAGGTATATTTTGGGAAAGACCATACTAATTCAGTATTTCTTGACTATTAAATGAACACATTCCCCTGATTTTTCAGCAATTAGGGATAAAATCAGAGGTACAGTATCAACTAAAACTTTCTTGCAACTAATCTCGCTTCCTTGTTTATCAGTTTATACATGTACAGTGGAACCTGCTCTAGCAACCACCTGTATAGAAGGAAAACCTGTCTGTAAAGACCACAATTTTGGTTTCCCTTGGAAAGTGCTTTTCATAGAAATGTGTATCAACATGAACCTGTACTTAAAGACCACTTTTCTTGTCTCCCTTTGGCGGTCTTTATAATATATAGGCCTACAGGTTTCACTGTATATCCAAAGTTCCGAACTATACAAGTTTCTTTTCACCTATATGCAAATCAAGAGCCGTACATAACACACGCACACACACACACACACACACACACACACACACACACATACACACACACACACACACACACACACACACACACACACACACACACACACACACACACACACACACACACACACACACACACACACACACACACACACACACACACACACACACACACACACACACACACACACACACACACACACACACACACACACACACACACACACACACACACACACTCACACACACTCGTGCGCGAGAGAGATTGTTCAATATTGGTAAACTCTCTTGTGGCAAACAACCCCCGCCCTCCCACTCTCTCTTTCCGATCCTTCGGATACCTTGGCGGGCTTTTTGTATTTGAACGCCTAGGGACTAAAGAGTTAATGCCAGATTGAAGTGGGATGTACGTCATCCCACGTTATCTCCCTACAAATCGAGCATCTCCCATCCCACTTTGTCCCGACAGTATACCAGCAGTTTATGTTTCTCTTACTGAATCGATGATTTAGAGGGAAACAAATAAATAAACAAGACGTCAGCAAGGACTGGAAATACTTCACCCGAGGTCTCTTGGGTCGAACTGACTGGATACAGGAAATCTCAGTTTTCATCGTTAAATCCAATCACCACAGCACGACACAAGGTGGCGCTGTTTAAATCAAGGATTAGAACATGATTCATTCAGTTCGTTATTTAGGAACTGTACTACACCTGCTAATTATTTCATTCATGGCACACACAGTTACACAGACAGACACACATAACACTAGAGTGTAGGATAGACCAGACAGACCAGACAGGGACCACAGCACGATCACCGACATACACACAGCCACATCGGTACACTCACACTACAGATACATTACACCACAAGCAGACACAATACACACACAGATAGACACAGTTGACACACACACACACACTACACTCACTTGTAATGGGCGTATGTACGTAAGGACCGTTGAAAATACAAAATCATCCGAGACACCATGTTGGAGAATATTCCGAGGACAAGCACTTGAAATTTGACCACATGACCGAGGACAAATTCCAGTCAGAGGATGTGTGTCTACCATCCAAACACACGCAAACACTAATAAACATGTTTTACTATACATTCGTGGATATCCCCCAAAACCTGTGAGAAAGTCGTAACAGAGGTGTAGAGTGAAAATACGTAATGAGGACGTGTGTTTCAGGTCCTCGGATTGGAATTTTTCCTCGGTTGTGCGATCAAATTTCAAGTGTTGGTCCTCAGAATATATAGTCATACAAATGCACACACACATGCACACACAATCACACACAAGAAAACATTTCCATTTTTGCTAATTATACAAAATTTGATAATCACTTTTATTCCATGATTTGCTCAACAGCAGATGTCTCCACATTTTTACCTCAAATGACATACATTTACCAGGTTGAGGTGTAGCATGGAAGGAGCATTTACTCCCCCTCCGAAAAATAATTGTACAATTCCAAATTGGACACCAGATAATAAAACAAATAGTGACAGCTTGACAAGAGATATTTTGAGATGAGCATTTTTAAACATTGAGAATCAATAAATACAGCCATTCCCATAAGGATAGACATTTCTTTCACATTTGAAATTGTTCCTGCATGCAAGATAAAGAATTTAAACAAATTTAAAATCTGTACACATGCTCAGAAACCCCACTGTGTGCATGCACCATTATCCAGTATAAGAATATAATCCCTCTTTTTTTTGCAAGCAAGAGAAAAGCCATCATTGAAAGATGGAGTACATACAACCTTATTCAACATTTCAACCCTTACAGCTCATATCTAATATATAAATGAAGTGTAGTGAATTTCTTGTCCTACATCATTTATTTGTTCTCAAATTTTCAAAGCTTCCGGCATCTTCTTCAGGGTACATGACAGTTGTAAATACACTGGTGCATGGAAGGAGATATCATTTAAGAACTTTTAGCAAAGAATAGAAGATAGAAACTCGGTTTTGTCAAAATTATAGTGACGATTAGATTTTAAAGTGATAGGCTAACATTGTGGAGCTTCAATTTAAAGAATTGTCAAACTTTGATATCTGAGCTACATAGTAGTGTTCAAATGGACAAATAAACACCCTAGAATATAAAAGTTACACTGCCAATGGCAAGTTATACATGAATAAACAATAAAACTCGGGGCGAGTTTTATTAACCTAGGTGTACACACAGTAAGTCTATGGGAGGAAATGGGCAAGTGAATCTGGTCAACTTACGATTTTCACTTTTTTAAAGCACTAAATAATCATTTTGAAATACAATTTTTTTAAGGGCTTCATTTTTAGACCTCATCAAAGACACTGGTAGCATGGGGAATCATGGGCTCAGATTTTTTTAACTGTGGTAAATGTTAGCCAATACCTTTAATGTTAATTACAGCATAACCAATACCAAAATTACTACAGTAAACTTCACCCAAGTAGAATCACTGGGGACCACACAAATCACTTTGACTGACGAAATTCGAGTTACAGTTTTGTATACAACATTAGAGATGAAGAAACATGTATAGGGAAATGGATGTTGTCAAAATGAGAATGACAGAGAGGGAATGGGAAATTTATCATATCTTTATGGTCATGCTGACAGGCAGAGATCAAAAGGTCAACCCATTAAGGCCTTCAAGAATGACAGTTGTGCCCACTTCGGATGTAGGCGAATGATTTAACACACGTTTTCTCCCTTTGGGGCTCAAAAATATGTTTGAGATAGGCGATGTTCGATTAAAAAAATCGACTTAGAAGAAAAATTTGTCATTGAAAAAACACAGAACAAATTGGGACTGTCAAAAATATTTGACATAGGCGATAATTCGACTTGTGCCACGTCAAGTTACGCAAAGTCATTTGTAGTTTACCTACACCCTTGTTCCATGTGTTATAGCAAAATCAATTCATTGTCAATGGGTTAAAACAAATGAACAAATTTAGCATAGTTCAGTTAAGTACATCCATTTATGCCAAGTGAACCCATTGAAATGAATTTATAAATTCAATAAAATGTAGAAATAACTAATGATGATATAAAGATGGCATTTTTGACATTTTGTTATCAGTCCTATTTTCTCTGTCAGGGCCAGAGGGCTAAACCCAATCATGTTCGATATTCCTATAAGTCCACTAGTCCAGTCTTGGTTAAATTATCAGAGAGCAGATACCCACCCTCCCATACTTTAAAATGTTTAAATTATTATTCAGGGTATTAATAGATCAAATAGGTCTACCATCTGAAAACATAATGTTTAAAAACTTCATAATACAACATTTACCAAAATTAATGTATAGTCTATACTTGGACTTTAACATTTCAATATATTTCGACTCTTGAATGCCTACTTTGATAAAAGTATGGGATTTGATAATCATCATGTGTTTGTGTGTGCATATAAAAAATAGCTGTGTTGTGAAGACATTTGTATTATCCTACATAAAAAAGGAAGACATTTTAATTATCCTGTACAAAAAAGCAAATAGCATGGGATTACCCTAATCCACACCATGTAGTTTTAAAGACACACATATATGCTCCCATGAGTGAGGTAGCAAGAACTCTACATTGTCCGGTGGAGAGTCTGGCATATCGTTCATATCTGGGAGCAGTTTATTAAATCTAGCAAAGTCCAGTCTGGATAAGCTGTCTGTACCCTGGAACTTTACCAAGCTTTTGTTGGCTTGTGTCACGGTCAATTCAAACCCATACTGGGTAGCTGCCCGCTGGATACAGTTAAAGATGTCCTTCACACTCCTGTTCGGTTTCATACTTCCGTTGAGGTAGCGAACGACGATGTTATTATCGCAGTGGAATCTGACACGGGTCCCAGCCCACATGGGACCCCAGGTCAGTATAGCCACCAGTACAGCACTCATCTCCAGGAGTTCCATGTTGTAGTGGTACTTGGCTAGCCAGTCCTGCTCCCACTGGCTGACAATCCACTTCTTGCCCCAGACACACCCCAGTCCATAGCGGCCAGATGCATCGGTGTACACATCATGGATCTCTGGCGGCTGTGTCTCACGCAATGCTGTATTCATAGTTTCATCTCTGATATCAGATGACCTTTGCAATTGATTAGTGATGTTTCGTTGATATGCTTCCACAGGGGTCTGAATAGTGTCTTTGTGGGATAAACAGATGCATTGTGGGAGACTTCTACCACAATACACGCAGATGGCTTCTTCCTCTCTTAGCTCAGGAGTATTCTTCCACACTAAGCTTCCAGATTTAGTCATGCATTGCCTGGCATTCATCAAGCACAAACATCTTTGCAGTACCTCTGTCTGTTTGTAGCAAGACAAGTGTCGTACACACAGCTTTAACCTCATGGTTAACATGAGCATCTGTCTGGTATTCTGCACAACGCAAGACAGGACTCTCATGTTCAATTCATGCAAAACGAAATCAGGAAAACAGGGTAGACCGTTCAGTCATAAAACTCATTTAGCTCACTAAGTAAACAAGCATATAGAATGTCACAAACCGTTGATGTATAATCCAGGACTGTTTTCTGCATTATACATCATATATTATAGATTTCTCCTCCAGCTTCTGCTTAAATAATTTTTCATCCACTCTGTGCCTCATCAGATACTTCCCATTGAAATGAAAGACGGGGATATCATACTGGTACAGCCGCTTCCACTCTTCATTTTGAGGTTCTGTGATATCAACTTCCTCCAAGGTGAACTGGATTTGAAAAACAAAGGAGTGTATTAAAAACAAACTGTGATTAAAAACCAGTACTGTAGATGTTTCTTTCATTTACTCAAAGGATCAATTATATCTAGTGTGTTTGTAATTAATTATATATTATCATGAACAACATTAATTTTGACCAAACAACAGCTGATATTTCTTTCCCACATGGATTATTTCTCACCTACCATGGCATAAACAGATACTAATGAATGAAAGAATGAATGACAGAAAGAAAGAAAGAAAGAGAGAGAGAGAAAGAAAGAACGAACACTACAACTTTTGTAACTTTAAATTGTTATACCCCAATATTGCAATTATTTGTAAACATGATTACAAATCACGATGTCTAATAAGCAAACACAGCTTGTTACCTTATTTTCATACTTCTTCAATACTTCTTTAGCTTCATCACAAAGGGAACACTGGTCCTGCAATATAAACAAATATAATATTGTAATTTAGATCATACCAGCCATATTTTTAGCTTTGTAACATAAATTATGCTTCATGTATAAATAATTCTGTACATTTACTATGATGCTTTCACTAGCAGCACATCTTGAATATTATGCATCCAATACATTCAGAGTGTGGAGGAGCTTAGAGTAGCCAAACTTGACCTGATGTGACACTTGTTTTTGTCCCATTTCATCAAGCACTGTAGTGTACAAATTACAAAACAGCATTTCGGTGCCTATTTTCTAGATCACGGGTTCTCAATTATTATTGTCAAAACGCCATATTTGTTATCGAGAATCAGTACTGTGCCATTATCCAACACGTGAAGCGAGCGGAGCGAGCGAAGCATGGCGGCGTGGATTTCAGGGCCCCTGGAGGGCATCGAGGGGGCAGAGCCCCCTAAAGCTTTTAAATATGAGCAGGCGCAGTTCTAGAGCGAAAATTTTAGGGGGCTACTGGGGGGCTTGATGGAAACATGCCAGGGAGCGAAGCGACCTAGTGGGGGAGGGTGTGGGAGGGGGGATACCCCCTCCCGCGGTAGGAACTTTTTGAAAATACTCATAGAAAATACAGGTTTCTAGCCATGGTAAATAAATATTTCAATGGTATATATTATCACGATTAGGGATTGGGTATAGTCATACTTGCCAGGGAGCGAAGCAACCAATTGGGGGAGGGTGTGGATAACTTCCTCTCACTGCAGAATTTTTGTGAAAATATGCATAGAAAAAATGTGATTCTAGGCATGGTAAATATCTATTTTAAAGGTTTATTTTATAAAGATTATTAGGGATTGTAATCAGGATTTCAAAAAGATGCAGGCCTACAGGAAGTATGTGTAAAACTGTACGTGAGTAGTCATACTTGCGAGGGAGCTAAAGCGACTGAGCGGGAGGAGTGTGTGGGAGGGGGATACCCCCTCCCACACGAGAATTTCCAAAATACGCATAGAAAAGACATGTTTTCTAGATATGGTAAATACAGGCAAACCCTCTAATTAACGAGGACATCGGGACCCACAATTTTTCCTCGCTATAGCCGATTGCTCGCTATAAAAGTACATGATGAAAACACACACAAATTTATGCATATGGGACTACATATTAATGGAACAATATTTCTATCGCTACTGCAATGTTTTCTCTAGTTTTGCAAATATATACAACTTAATTTACTAACTAAAAAGTCACTGAACTGAAACAGCACAGCTGAAAATGTAAGTGAATGATGATTTCATCTTTTCCGTCACTGAAAATGGTGCAACGGGCGGGAAGGATACATCACCCAGTTACATGCGCTAGCTGGCACCACTGAACTATAACACGTGTGTTATAGTTTAGTGACTACCTGACACGAGTCCTCACGCTGTGATAGAAGTGTGTACAACGCGCAGTGGTGTAGCACGCCGAATTTGTTGATCAACTTCTTGCAAAGGAGTTCATTTTACAGCGCGAAACATTGGTTGCGCTCGCTAGCCGACGTAAACTGAGGTAGATGCTTGCTAAAACAGGGTCAATTTCCTTTGTTTTTCTTTATGTTAAGGCTGGGAATTTACCTCGCTAAAGCCGAAATTTTGTTATATGAGAAGCATAATACATGGAGGTCTATGGAAGAAAAATTGAGACCTAAGAAATGTCCTCGTATTAAGCGCGTCCTCGCTATACCCGTGCTCGTTATAACGGGGTTTGCCTGTATATATTTTAAAGGTATAATTTATGAAGATTCAAGATTTCAAAAAGATGTTCAGGAAGTATAGTGAAAAATTATAATTGGGTATTCATAATTGCAAGGGGGTGGGGGACGGGTATGGGAAGGGGAACCCACGGCAAGAAATTTTTGAAAATATGCGTAGCAATAGAAAGGTATATTTTATGAAGATTGTTATCTATAGGGATTGTTGTCAGAATTTCAGGAAGATGTACAGTAAGTAGGTTTATGTGAAAAAATGTAAATGGATAGTCAAGAGAACGAAGCGACCAAGCAGGGGAGAAAGTGTGGGAGGGAGGATTCCCCCCTTATCCCACCATACAAACTTTTTGAAAATATGTATTAACAATATGTGTTTCTTGGCTGCATGGTAACTACATATATTTAAAAAATTTTATATTTTCTTTTCTATCAATATTTATGTGTTGATAGATCGCTTCACTTTATTATTGATATTTTCATTGTGTAAAACATTTTTTTTCTGAAAAGTTTGGGGGGGGGTGGACTTGAGCATTTTTTTTTTTGGGGGGGGGGGACTCCAAGCCCCCAAAGCCCCCTCGTAGGGCCATGCCTGAATATGAGGTCTTTTAAGTGGCCCAGAATGGCTCTAATCAATGTAAACTACACAGAAGTACAAATTCAAACAAACTGCACACTTTACTTTTTTTTAAACTGGCTTCCATGCGCCACTTCAGAAGGCCTGATAATCCAAAAGTGGCGCCAGCACCGCTAATTGAGAACCCGTTCTAGATGATAGTGTATACAACCATATGACTGTGTTTATTTTGCCATCAGGCTACATGACTGGCAATAAGACAGACAGCCTACGTGGAGTTGACACAAGCAAATATACTGTCTATTACAAAAGACTGTTTTCATTTTCTTTCCTGACACAAAATAACTTTTCTCTGTTTTAATTATTTCATGTACAAGGTAAGAAGGCAAACCGTATTTTTAGTTGACTATATAATCAATGGACCATCCACTTTTTTACCACAATTTTATCACAATTGTGTGTAGTCTCATACTAGATGTGATTAATATAAAATTTGCAGCTCAGTTTGTGTTGTGTTTTCAAATGAATCTGAAATCTGAAATCTGAAATGATTTAACCAACTTTTTACTATGATTCTATCATATTTTTGTGTAAATGGTTCAACTGTTTGCTATTGTCACTTACATATCCCGTATCACAAGAATAGTAGCTTGATAGTATAATTTTTAGTTTCACACATATTTTGTTTCACGAGTGAATACATCGTGTTCTTGTTTCTGGGAAAAGTTGGACCAACTGATTAAATTAACCATTCCAAAATTATAATGATACATATCCCGCATGCATTGCGGTAATAGTAATACTACCCCTTACACCTGTCTGTAGTCTCCTCAGTCTTGGCAAATGTTCATTCATGTGTGAAGGCATGGGACAGGGTTCCAGAAAATCTGGCACCTAAAATATTTTTAATTTTTTTTATTTAAGAAGTGAAACTGTTTTGAACCAAACCCGAGTCGTAGAAATCACATGTATTTATTAATTAAAGCTGAAAATATGTCATATATCTAATAGTCAAATGCAATTTTTGGCATTGTATAATACACCTATAGAGACAGTGATTTTCCATTTCAAAAAATGGTCTTTTCCGTTTCTGAAAACCTGTAATTCCGTTTCAATTTCATCTAAAAATGGAAATTCCATTTTGTCATAGAAAATTAACATAGCTAAAACATGAATTCCATTTTGTAAAAGTGAATTCCATGAATTTTCACTTGAAAAGTATAAGAACCAAACAGATTTTCCATTTGATTTACCGGTAAAACGGAAAATCACTGTCCCTACACCTATCAATTGTAAGACACACCCCTCGACCCCCGGTAATGGTGCGTCATGGGTGGGTCATTTACCAACAAATTAATGACGCAGGGTACCGTCATGGAAGCATTTGGTCCGTCACAGCATGGTGAATGGGGTGCGTCAGTTACGTCCGTTAAGGTATTGTCGCCACTTTGTGTGAATATTTTGTGTTGCCTTCTATTATATTGACTTCAGCCTGGAAATAGGAGTCCTAGTTGTAATCCTTGATATTTTTTCTTCCTAATCCACTTTAATTTATACCTCCTGGAAGTCGAAAATATTTCCAAAACATTGTTTTATTTCTTGCCTCCGTTACTGGCGAAATGTTTGCTTCGGTATCGTTAATCGGCGACGCGTGTTATGTCAATGCAACTAGCGTGCGGGACTGTGCGGTGCGAACGCTGTACAAACCCTACGGCAAAATTGTTAGATCCGCATAACATGTAAAGAATAGCCATTGCGCAATCGATCGATCGCGATCTGGCTCATTCACAATACACGTGTTCGCGCGAATTCGCCACCGCATTTTTTAGCTGGTTTAATCGCCAGTTTTGCAATATTTATTTCATGTAATATCGGCAATATATTTTTTGATTTATGATAATTGAAATTTGGTATTTTGTACATTTTGAGATGATGTTTGGATAATAGTACTTAGTAAAAGTGTGCTGAAAAAGTTGAGTGCAAGTCAGCCATTTTGTTGCATGGCATGCCTGAACATGAGTGTGTATGACCAATGGCTGAACAGCTTGTGGGCGGTACAGACGACATCGCGATGTTTTCAGCGGCGCAAAAAATTTTCCCCGCCCTTTCTGGTAAGGAATTTTACTTTGATGGGTCGATTAGTATTTCAACTCATTATCATAATATTAACTGACATGCAATATGCGTTCATTTTGACAGAAGCAAAAACTTTATCACCTGTCGGCGACACTACAAAGTGTGGCGACAATACCTTAACGGACATTATACGTAAATGGTCCGTCATAGACATAGTCGAGACACACAGCAGCATCAGCATCAGCATCAGGATACGGAATACAAGTAATAGGATAAAATCCTGTAGATGTTCCGGTCTGCACTTCAGGTTGTTGTAGCAACTTAACCGACGAACAAACAAAACTTATGGTTATGCGTACGTGGTATGAGGACATGGAGGAGCGACGGTTTGGAATCTTATCTCCCACCAGTACTTGTCCAGTTGTTTTTTGAATATTTCTGTACTCTTAGCATTGACTACTTCACTGGGCAAACTGTTCCAATCGTTAACAACCCGTCGGCTGAAAATTTTGCTTCTAATCAGTCTTGATCTGATCGTTGTGTGTAATTAAGCTTGAAATTGTCAGATTGTGACGTGACACAGATGCGTCATGGTATATGAAAATCCGACCATGCCGACTCACGTTTGACAAGTGACGCACCATTCCCGGGGGTCGAGGGGTGCGTCTTACAATTGATAGGTATGAGATCGTACACGGAATCAAGCTACCACTCCCGCGAATGCTGTGGCCCACTGTGTGGGCATTGAGCACTGAATGAGAACACAAAAATGCACATGTGGGACTGGGAATTTTATTAGTTGGTTGGCCTACCTTTGTATACAATGTAAGAACGGGTAACTTCGACGATGAAAACCTCAGGCCTTGCGACAAAACTATGGATCTTGCATGAGATCGTAGAAAAGTAGATATTACGAAATACATACTGCTTGAAAATCGGACGTAACTGTCGATTTCGCAACAATCTCAACAGAAGGGATCGCATTACGTCACATTTATGGCCCTGCAGCGTACCATAGATAAGAAGTTTCGATGGCTTGGACTTTTCAAGTAATTAGGCTTTGAAATATCATACAGATTTAGCATTGATTTTCCAATTCAACTGAAACACCATTTTAGTTATTAAGTCCGATTTTTTAACAAGTTTTACGTAATCACAAAAATCTGCGCATAAAAAAAAAACATTTGAAAATGTTACGAATTGCGTTCAATAACTGTTGTGATTTGACTTAAGTATGGGGGTAGATCACTGAACTAAAATGTGGGGTAGATTCACAAAACGGGACCAACTACAATTACTATGGCAACAGGGATCATTGATCCCGGGCATTGATCTTAGCAGCCATATTTAGGTTTGGTTACGAATCTCGAAACACAAGTTGGGATCATTAGCTCTAAGACGAGCTCTAAATGCTGGGTCTGCTGAGAAGCTCTAACCATTGTTCTCTGCCACAGTTCACCCGACAAGATCGCAGTATGCGCATGTGTCAAGCATGAATGTAATTGTTATTGAAGATCATTAATATTTATAGAATGCATGCTTCACAAATGTCTGAGACTACAATGAACATACACCTGTAAATACCTCAGCTTCATTCACATACTGCATGATTAATGATACCTATCCTCCATTGCAGGCGCAATCAAAAATTTCCACATGTACATCTTGAATTTGAATTTAATCTGTAATTATACTTGATTTTGTAATAAAAAAACTTTGCTTCTGTAATATTAGTTACTTCAAAGAGAAACTGACACGATTCAACTATTTCAAAGCAATGTACATTCTCTGAAAAAGAAATAAAAGTATGAGGTTTAGACTATGAAATCCGGGGTAGATTTTTATTGATTGAGCAGGAAAACATTGAGTATTCATTATTTCGAAATATCACATTTGTTTTGCGGCTCATTAGTAAAAAATAACGTGTATTTGACCAAATCTTAGTCTATGAGATTTTGCACACATGAAACATTCGAATAATAATGAAAATAGCTGAATGATCACATTACCCATAAAACAGGGTCTAGAATTGAGATTACTCTGAACGATAGTTTCGGATACTATCGTTGATCAAGTTAGAGCTGGAGTTAGAGTTGGAGTCAGTTTCGTGGGGCGTTCGGCCTAAGCACAACTCTAACCTGTTACAGTGATGTGTCCGAGTCCAGTAAGTCCGAGTCCGAGTCCAAGTCCGAGTCCGGCCTTTCCGAGTCCAAGTCCGAGTCCGAGTCATGAACCTTCGAGTCCGAGTCCAAGTCCGAGTCCGAGTCCGAGTCCGGCACATGTAATTAATTAGAAACAAGTATCTCATTCAAAATATCTGTAGGGACCTACATGTACTTACTAAAGAATCAGTCAAATGAATTAACAAATCATTCAATTTCCAAAAAAAGATAACAAACCCACAAAATAATTACAAGACAATAGTATGTTACTTTAGTTTTAAAATTGCATGTAGTTTATTACGAAAGCGCGGGTATCTGTGTCCTTAAAATGCAGCATCAATCACTTAGTAACATTTTCACTTGTTTGTCAACACCCTTATTGTTCTATAAGCAAAAATCCCACAAAACTTTCAATGTGTGGAAATGTAATATGAGAAAACATTTTGCTAGATCGGGTGAACTAGCCTAATACATAAAGGTGTAATTCAGCCACACATAACTGTCTGTAGCTTGAGTTACCATTTAATATTACCAAAATATCTTCAAAGAAATTAAATAATAAATTTGGAGATCAACAGTACTTGATACATTTAAAAAAGTTGAAAGGTACTATCATCCTTTCAATGTGCCTGCTAAAGTTGGTATTCATCGGAAATGTTCAATAATATAGTGGCAGTGACAAATTTCACATTTTGCTTCATCATTCTTTAATTTATTCAGAAGATACAATTGGGCAGCAATTAAAGTGGTGTGTATGTACACACACATCACGTGTAATACGCATTGCAAAACTAGAAACACGGAAGACAGTCCAGGCAGTGGACTGCTACTGTGTGATCCCATTTGGCTGAAATTTATTTGAGTGATTTTATATTTGAAAATATTGCGTGAAATTTTGATGAAATTTCAGCGAATGGAACCTGAGATATCCGTTTGGATAGCGCCAATATGCCCCGGTCTCGAGCCGGACTCGACGCCGAGTCATCGAGTCACAGGTCCCGAGTCCGAGTCCGAGACCGAGTCATGAACCTTCGAGTCCGAGTCCGAGACCGAGTCCAGCAAAAACGGACTCGAGTCCGGTCTCGAGTCCAAGACCGGACTCGAATCACACATCACTGACCTGTTAGGATGGTCCTAGGTCGGTTTCGTGAATCTGCCCCAATCTCTATGGATTTGAAGGTTACACAGCACCTTTCCAGGGGCCCATAGAAACCTATGTTAAATGCGGCAACTTCAAAGAACTCTCAAAATTTAATCAAAACGTAGAATTTTCTTAAATCGAAGCAGGTGAAGGGAAATTATATCTGCTTTCAAATAAAAAAGATGATTTGTGATGTTTTCCAGCTCTAAAAAAAATTAAGCGCCTCGGTTCAAGACTAACCATGCAGAATCTCTGCTAAATGCCAGAAATAGGCAACTTGTAAGATTACACTCCCCTGCGTCATGAATTTGTTGGTAAATGACGCACCCTGACGCACCAATATTACCGGGGGTCGAGGGGATGTGTCTTACAATTGATAGGTGTATATACAATGCCAAAAATTGCATTTTGACTAATTAGATATATGACATATTTTCAGCTTAATTAATAAATACAGCGAGTTCATTGTCTTAAATAAAAAAAATTAAAGATATTTAGTGCCGGATTTTTTGAAACCACTGTCGCCATGCCTTCACACATGAATGAACATTTGGGCCAGACTGAGGAGACTACAGACAGGTGTAAGGGTAGTATTACTATTCCGCAATTGCATGCGGATTGTATCATTCTAATTTTGGAATGGTTAATTTAATCAGTTGGTCCAACTTTTCCCAGAAACAAGAAGAGCGATGTATTACTTGTGAAAAAATATGTTGTGAAAACTAAAAATTATCTGTATCGAAGCTACTATTCTTGTGATACGGGATATGTAAGTGACAATAGCAAGCAGTTCGAACCATGTTGTACACAAGCAAATAGATAGAATCATAGAAAGAAGTTTGTTAAATCATTTCAGATTTCAGATTTAGATTCATTTGAAAACACAACACAAATTGAGCTGCGTAATTTTATTATTAAGCACAATCTAGTATGAGACTACACACATGTGATAAATTGTGGTAAAAAAGTGGATGGTCCATTGATTAATGTTAGTCAACCAAAATACGGTTTGGCCTTCTTTCTTGTAAGCACACGAAATAATTAAAACAGCAGAAAAGTTTTTTGGTGTGCAGGAAGAAATGAAAACAGTCTTTGGTAATAGACAGTATATTTTGCTTGTATCAACTCCACGTCGGCTGTCTGTCCTTATTGCCAGTCATGTAGCCTGATGGCAGAAATAAAAACACAAGTCGATATGGTTTGTATACATTATCATCTAAGAACGGGTTCTCATTCGGCGTGCTGGCGACTTTTGGATTATCAGGGCCTTCTGGAAGTGGTGCATGGAAGCCAGTTAAAAAAAAGTAAAGTGTGCAGTTTGTTTGAATTTTGTAGCTTTGTGGTACTTAGCATTGATTTACAGCCATTCTGGCCAATTAAAAGACCCATAATTCAGGCATGGCCTACGAGGGGGCTTTTGGGGGCTTGAGTTCCCCCCCCCCCCCTGTTATAAATTTGTGTAAATGCTACTGTACATGCGTACTCTTACGCGCACTAATTAAGATGCAGTTTATGTGCTGGTGGAAATCATACATTGAAATATTTTCACTGCCGTCTAGACAGTTGTGGAATGTTTTCTGGGCCAAAGTTGGGGTAATTTACATAGAAAACGAATGTAATCCCCAGAGCTAATTAGCATGATAAGGAGGCATTTCCTGTGAACATACTGTGAGTTCAGTGACCTTAGGCTAAATCTTGTAAACAGGTTATTTATGAATGGAATATCCTAGAGAGTAGTAGATTCAGTAGATTCTAGAAGGAGCCAAATTGTGTTTGTTATGTGTCATATTTACAAGGCATGAATGAGATGATTCTAGAACTAAGAGGCCCGTATTCTGAAGTCCGGTTTAAATACTTCAGTCTAAATTTAGACTCGAGTTAGTTAAACCACAGGTTAAACCGCGAACTCCGGTCTAAGTCGGGTTTTACTCCATTTCTGTTTCTGAAAGTCGGGTTAGTTAGACACGAGGGTTTTTTTTAAATTTTTGCTAATCGATTTGTGATCGATAGCAGGCTAGATGCGTATTAAGTTGTTTCTTCAATTGTTTTCGTAGTAAAGATTTGAAAATATTGCCCGACTCTCATTATTTTATATACTGAATTGTCTTAACAATATTAAATGAATAACACATAGCAGAATGTAATTTGCTTTTGTTAAATCAAAAGAAAGAAGTCTCACAACGTTACAAATGTAATTGTCTTGAATAAGAAATTTACAACATTGCAGCGGCGCAATGTCAATACGCGCACGAAAATATCGCGGATTCCGCCGTGTGCAAATCAGCTAGAGCAGGCGCTCAAGGAAAACTACCAAGAAAGTTTAAAAAATTCCAGTATAAAAATA